>WSXT02202680.1:0-18546 GCA_011762715.2 Neuroterus valhalla | reverse complement strand
ACAGCTCAATCCTAGATCCGTCACTGCCAAATAAAAATATGTTACTTCTAGTTGACCGGGAAAATTGAAAAACTTGACCGTGAAGAAACGGAAATTTGAAATCTTCTGCCGAATCGCCAACCTGATTATGCTTGTTTAAATTACTTCTAATGTATCTTGAATGTTGCAGGGTGTAAGGATAAGGCTATCGGTCCCATTTTGAGGGACATAATCCAGACCTCATATTTCAGAGTTGTAGTTGTGGAAGACGTTGACTCTGTCGAATGTTGTGGGGCATTGAAAGTAATTATTTTTCTGAATTAGAATTATTTCAACATGAATAGTATATTACAATACTAGTCTAGAAAGTTAGTTTTCCGTGCGTGTTTAATATAACACGCGTACGGACATCCAATATTTCTAGCCGTGTGTTGTATTCTACTTTTCTTCCTCCCGAGTCGAGAGTATTTGTGCCGTAGCCGCATTTCAGGCTGTGAACGGATGCCTGCTGCGGTCCACAAAAGTCACAGTTCCCAACTTGGAATGCGGCTAATGAACACTTCCTTTCGTGTCGGGAGGAAGAAAAAATCATTCCTAAAGTTGCTGTATCAAAATTTATTCAATTTTACAGAATATAGTGGCCTGTGGTGCAGGATTCGTCGACGGTCTCGGCCTTGGTGACAACACAAAAGCTGCAGTTATCAGACTGGGTCTCATGGAAATGATCAAATTCGTGGATGTTTTCTTCCCCGGTGGGAAACTTTCTACATTTTTCGAGAGCTGTGGAGTAGCAGATCTCATCACCACTTGTTATGGTGGAAGGAATCGTAAGGTTTCGGAAGCCTTCGTTAAGACGGGCAAGGTTAGTCATTTTGCTTTACAAATCATCTTAGGGGTCGTCCATAAACTACGTAGCCGAATTTAGGGGTAAGGGGGTGTAAGAAATACTACGGTCATCCACGTTAGGGGGGAGGGGGCAGTTTCAATCAGATCTACGTAGCCTTTATTAAAACTTCATTCAATAATTTATTAATAAATGAACCCTAATACATTATGTTGGATTGTAGAAAGAAAACAAGTTCAATTTTCGTCACGCTGCAATTGCTATTAATAAAACTTGTAATTTAGAAATTACTGGGGGCGATTCGGCGGACGATTTCAAATTCCCGGTCATTTTCCGGTTTTTCGCTGTCAAGTTTTTCAATTTTGCGGGTCAACTAGAAGTAACATATTTATATTTGTCGCAAAACGCTTACATTTATTTTCATTCAAATCTAAACATCCTTTAATACAACAGATCAAACCTTGGAAAATAAATCAATTCTAAAAAGAATGCTCTAATTTTCAACAAAAAATATCATTTTTTTACAACAATTGGAACAATTAAACTTACAATTATAAGAATCAATTCGCGATAACAAAAAAAACCAAAAGATTTCCAACAAAATAGCTCATTTTCCAACCAATGTGATGAATTTTCAAATAACGTGAATCTCCAACCAGGACACTTAAATTGAAAAACAAAAAGATGAATTTCCAACTAAAAAGATAAATATTTAACTGGAGTACTTCAATTTCCAACCATGAAGGTGAATATTCAAACAAAAAGATTAATTTCCAAAAAGAAAGAATCATTTTCTAAGAAAAAATATAAAGTTTTAACAAAATAATCGATTTTCAAGGTAAAAAAATAATTATTTTCAACCAAAAATGGAACAGTAACATTTTTAGTTTAAAATCCCAATTTCAAAAGAAGCATAAGTTCTTTATACTCCGAAAAAGAATCTTTGACTGAAGGAGTTGAGTTTTAAAACAGATAAATGAACTTTTACTGAAAAGATAGATCGTCAACGAAAATTGAATCACTCAAATTTTAAATTGAAAAAAATTGATGTTTAACTAAAAAATAGATTTTTAAGTGAAACTATGAAATTTCCAATGGGAATAAGTTAAATGTTCAGTTGAAAAAAATTACTTATAACTAACTTTTCAATGAAATTATTACATTTTCACAAAAAATGATGAAGAATCAAATGAAATTGTAAATGGTTGAAATTTGACCCATAAAAATAGAAATTTTCAAACAAAAATGGAATAGTGACATTTTGTCTTGAGAAATTAAACGATAATTTTCTTTAAAAAGTCGATTTCCCAAAAAAATATGTGAAATTTCGAAGAGATAATGGAATGTTCAATTCAAAAAGACAATTTTTCACCGAAACGTCGAATTTTGAACTAGGAAAAATCAACTTCCCATGAAAATGAAACAGTTGAATTTCCAGTTGAAGTAATTGATTTTTAACCAAAACTGATGAATTTCCAGGTACAATAATGAATCTTCAAATGAATAGATGATTTTTAATCAAACAGATGAATTTTTAACCATAAAGATTAATTTTCTACAAAAAAGGCAAACTTTCTACGAAGTACATAAGTTCTCAAAGAATTAGTTCTATTTTCAAAATCAAAAATCAATGTTTAACTAAATACTTGAATTTCCACCAAAAAAAGATGAATCGATTTTTAACAAAGTAGTTACAATTTCAACCAGAGGTGCATTTTGAATCGAAAACATGCAACTTTAATAAGAAATTTTGATTTTCAACAAACAAGTTTAAATTTCAAACAAATAGTTGATTTTTTAACTATAACAGGATAAATTCGTAATGGACGATGTAAAGAAGCTTTCTATCATGTTTCAGAAATATTTCTTCTTCAGAATACTACTTCAACTCTAAAGACTGCTTGAAGTACTTTCCGTATTTAAAATCAGGAAGAGGGGACTTTAAAATTGTGACACATTTTGAATTGAAGGGACGATTTTTAAAAATTCCTCTCTTCCGAATGCGAATTTTAATTAGTTTAAAAAATTCCCGTTCTATTTTTTTCTTGGTCGGCAACTTAATAAAGATTCATTATTATTATTATTATTATTATTATGTAAAAAATTCCCTGTTCCGAGTGAAATTTTTCCTCTCCACTGAAACTCTGTCCTATTATAATAAAAACTATAATTATTTTCTAAAATTCCTTTTCTACGCTTATCTATGGCGGGGGGAGGGGGGTGGAAGTTGCCTAGAATTCGGCTACGTAGTTTATGGATGACCCCTTAACAGTGCTATCACTTAGTTCATTATCATTGAATCTACATCTCTTCTGAACATAGATCTCCATTCTTAGGCAGAAAAATTACCTTCAGAGCATTTTTTATTTTTATATTTAGAGGATCAAGAATTTAGCTGAATAAAAGTATATGATATTTGAATTATTCATATCGTTTTCAGAGTATTGAGGAACTGGAAAAGGAGATGCTGAACGGTCAAAAATTGCAAGGACCCTTCACAGCTGAGGAGGTGAATTACATGTTGAAATTAAAAAATATGGAATCTCGATTCCCACTTTTCACAGCAATCCACAGAATCTGCACCCGCGAACTGAGTCCCGCGGATCTTATCGACTGTATTCGATGCCACCCGGAACACATGTAAGCCATATAAAAAAATTATAACCCCTGTGCCTCGATCAAAAATATGAGAGGCTCCGAATGTTACGTAAATCTTTCTTTATATTGCCAAAGGCACGAAATCTGTTATTTTCTCCGCCAGCACGTTTTTCCCTGGTAGGAGTAAGTGATTGTTATCAATTGTGTGCAAAAAATATGTATATACATGAATGAAATTAGCACTTGTATATGAAGTGTATCACAGCTGATGACATATCAAAACTCTTAATTGTTTAAAGATGAGAATGTTGAATTTGTTATTGGTTGAAAATGATTGTTACCACTAGAGCGTTGTTCGTCATGGATGCAAGTCTTTTGTTTGTTTTTAAATATTTTTCTAGAATGTTTTACATTAATTTTATTTAATTGTCTAGGGCGAATCGATCTTTTAAAGATAACGACGTTGAAAGTAAAATAAAAAGGCATTTACGATCGTTTTCAAAGTATAAATTGTAATAACAGAACATAATATTTCCGGGAAGTTGGATTTTACTGAGGACGTAAAGAATATAAAAGCATAATCTGTAATAAAATTCTAAACAGAAGTCACATTTTTAATATTGTTTTTCAATATGACTTTTCTCTGAACTACTGTTCAGATAATGCTACATTCCACTGAGCATTTCGAGAAAGCCTGCATTATTTGAGTATAAAAGAGCTCGTTCAAATGAAAATCAGTAGTTAGTTAAATAAATTCACCTTAATATTAATGTATAATATATATAAGATAATAGCCATTTCGGGAGAAAGGTGCTAACTCGCAGTGATAAGTACAAATAAAATACAGTGGATGCGCCATAAATCGCAAATATAAACTCAAAATCGGCCGCGTACTGTATTTGTAGTTTAGCATTTAATAAATTTATGTTGCCATCTTCTGAGAAATCTCTTATCTGGATTAAAAATCTCAAGGAGAATTTATTTATCTACAAAAATTAGCAGTTAATATTTTTATAGAATCTTACACTTTCCAAAATATTAAACGTCAAATATAAGCAAAAGCACATTTTTTCTCGAAGCACCCAAAATTAGAGTAAAAATCTTGCCACTTCTGAATATCTGTAGACAAAGATATTAATAAACAAATGTAACTTTTTGAGTCAGTAAAAAATATATTCATGTACATAGATACGGAGATTACACTTTACGTAAACAGTTGCAGTTTAGTTATGTTTGCATAATTCTAGAAATATTATAAATCAAAGTAAATGGATAAAAGATGAAAATACCTAAATAACGTAAGACCTTAAGCGAAAAACTGTTCTATTAATCAAATGTTATTGCCAAAGGAGGATTTACGAAATCACGCAGGTCGGCGATTTCCGTTTATGATTGTATGAGTTATTGGAAGTTAATTTTATTGTCATCATTCATTATATGTATCAGTGAAAAATAAGAAATATACGAGTGTCAATTGTTATTGTTGATAGCCTTTCTATTCAGATTAAAAATTAACCAACCACGAAACCTCAATCAGTCTTACTGGTTTCATTTCTATTTTCATGATTACATACTTCATCCGTCATACGTTATTGTTGTATTTCACTATCACCTTCACGAATTTTCCATTTAGGGAAAAATCTAACACTAATTTTACTCATTACGGCCAAAGAAAGGCTCCTCATTTAAGTGCTTTAAAAAATTATCATTTTCAATTTGTGACAAAATCGAAATGATAATTTGAAATATTTTTTTTTCATCATCTCGCTAATCATATTAACTACACTTCGTATTCAGGGACGATGGCGAAATTTCGCAGAATACTCATCTCTCTTCTCCAAGGTGTCACCTGTAAAGATGAATTGCTCAAGAGAGAAGAAAGGTCTCTGGAAATGCGGATCGAAACTTACGGTTGTCAAATAGTACAGCAAGTACAATGAGATGTCCCTTTTATATAATGTTTTTATTTTGTAAAAAGGCTTCATTTTTAGGAGAGTGACGAATATTATATATTATTATATATTAGATTTGAAAATTGTGGAGGAATATTCATTTAGGTTCGAGTAGAACTAAGAGTCAGAAATATTTTATGCTAATGAATGCCATATATATAGTGGAAAGTCGCCTTATGCACTGATCAAACTTTTCTGTTGCTTGTTTTTATACAAACTTTTTTACTTTTTTATACATCAGTGCAGAGCAAAGCCATGTCTTATCAGAGCCCAACTAGTCGTTTGTAAGGGCTCATAATTTCAATCATGGTACAGGATGCGTTTTTCTGTTCAAAATTCAGAACCAAATGTTTTATTTGTTATAACTTCAACTTGTATTTTTAATTAATCTAATATTGAGATTAAAAAGTTATCGGGATCACGCATGTCAAGTATTCATGCATTATCACTAGACTCTGTTTATCGAATGTATTGACAAACAAGAGTATTGTAGAGTTTAATTATCAATACGAATGTGTCGAATATACAAAAATTTTGAGATTCATCATAAGACCAAAATTAATGAAACAGGGCCGTTTTTCTGAAATAAAAAAAAAACAACCTTTTGTATTTTCGGCCCACTTTTTGCATTGGAAAATTTTTAAACACTGAAAATAATCGAAATTACAGTATCAGGATGTAGATATTTCAAATAGGAAATACAGGAGTTCATCGTGATACATTGAATCGTGTGTTGCATTGCACAATAATCTATGTAAAATATAGTTTTATACTTTGCCTTTAGCCCTCATGGCGAAATTGAATATTAAGGTAGTTTAGTAAAGTTGTAGATTAATATTTTATTTTAAGCTTCAGAATTCCAATTCTAAAATCCAGAATGTGATTATGGATTAAAGAAATTAAAGCTCATTTGACATTAATCAGCGAAGACCGGAAGTTCAAGGCAGAACTTTTTTTTCTCCTCAATTATCAATAAGTTGCTAATTTTAAGGTCATTTCGGTTGATTTTCGCGTTCGCATTTTGTCTTGGATTGGCGGTCATCCAAGAGTTGCGCGGCAAGCTGCTAGAGAATTATACGTGGTCGTCTCGAAGGTCAATGAAGACTGAAGTGAGTTTAGTAAGTCAGGCGGTCAATCGAGTTTGGTCCCGCGACCACGAATTTTTTGGTACTGAAGTGTCAGTGCCGTCAATCTTATTTTTTGGTTGATTTCTGTGCAGAAAAAAAACCATAAAAAATCATGCCGCGAATTAAGCAGAAGGTGTGCATTGTCGGAAGTGGCAACTGGTAAGTTTGATAAAAAAAAAATGGAATATGCAGCAAATTTCTTTGAAATGAACCAAGAAGCCATGAAAAAGTTCCAACTTCTGGGCTACGTTAAAAGGAATTTGAATGATTTAAAATAAAAATTTGAAACAATTCTCCTATTTTTTAAATGTACTGTAGAGAAAAACTGTTCTATCTTGAATTCAAAATTCAAATGACGATCCAAAGACGAATGAGAAAAATAAGTTATCAATGTATTCAGAAAAAATGTGAATATTTTATGAGAATTTAAGACGAGAACAATAAGAAAGATTAAGTTTGGCACGCAAAATCCTTTAATGAGGCTACCTGACGTGATGCCTCAAAGTGCCAAAAATGCAATGCCAATCGTTAACTCTATTACACAAAAGAAAATATAATTTTTTGGTTGCATAACTGTAAACTCCATTGAAACCGTTTTTGAACAATCCGAAGAGTAAAAAATTATACGGCATTTAAATTTCTGATTAGGAATCGACAATTAGGTGTGAATTAAAAACAGTCACATAATACCAGTAATTTAAATAAAACCTTACACCTTGGAATCTCATGAAAATGTTCTGTTTCGATGTCATGTTCATGTGAGTCACTTTTTGAAGGCAACACTTTACAATCCACTGTCAGGCAAGCAATTGAGTTATCAGAAAAATTAGGGAAAATAATGGTGCCATTGATCTTGCTCTAAATTTACCAGAAAGCCTTTTATGAAATTGAAAAAGGATTACAGAAAAATGTCAAAAGCAAAAAAAAAGAACTTCATTGTTGAAATGAATTTCTCTTTTAGGGGTTCGGCTATCGCAAAACTTATTGGTGCAAATGCTGTCAAATTCAACAATAAGTTTGAAGAAAGAGTCACCATGTACGTTTATGAAGAGATGATAGATGGCAAAAAATTGACTGAAATTATCAATGAACAGCATGAGAACGTCAAATATCTTCCTGGCCATAAACTTCCAGCGAATGTGGTAAGTGTTATTTTAAAGAAGAATCCAATTTTGAATTGAAGTAATAAATATCTTCTATTGATTTTCAACATCCCAAATAATTTAATTTTGCCGTAAAATTACATTCACTTTCATTTATTATATCAATCTTAAATTTTTTAATCATGAAAAAAATTTGGGCAGTTGTCACTTAGTAGTCAGTAGTCGTACGAACGTAGACTTTTCCAGAAGGCATAGAGACTTTGTCCACTCCACCTGGAAATAGCTTGGGAAGATCTTCGTCTTTTACTGAGGGCACTACCATAACTTTATCACCCGGCTTGAACAAATTTTTTTCAAATTGAATAGTGTATAATAATCCAGAAAAAAGGAGAGTATTATTGAATCAATAATTAATAATATTCATCGATTTGGAAATAAATAATATACTTACAATCCAGTTGGCTGGAGTCGCAATTTGTGGCTTTCGATCAACCAATTGTAGGGAATCAATAACTCGTAGGATCTCACTACAGGAATAGAAATTCGATATTAGAAAAAATGATATTATATTGTATCTTAAAGAAAATGTAGTAAATTATGTTACATGAAAATGTACATGCTATTTGAAAAGTGAAGCCACATTTTAAATAAAATAAATAGGAGAATCCACCCATCCTGCATGTATGTTATAAAAACGTTACTTATAATTTTATAATAATTATATATATATATAAAATAATAATGAAATTAGTTAATTATAATTTTTTTACTTACTCAACATTTCGACCCGTGGACTTTGGATAATGCATAGATAGACGAACACAATGATCGGGGCTGATTATGTAAAGAGATCTGACCGTATCTGCAGAATCTGGATTATTTTGATTTTCCTCATCCAACATTCCTAATTTCACTGCCAAACTGCGATCACCATCGGCAATAATTGGGAAGGGGAAAGCCCCGGGAATGTCCAGGCAATAAGACTTAATATCCTGCAAGTTGAATACAAAAAAATTGAATAAACGAATTATTCTGCTAACATAAATATGAATAATATATTAATAATAACAGTAATAGATTTTACTGGAATGAGATTTATAAATAAGTGTTGAAATCTAAGAATGAAAATTCTTCATAAATAAAATATGAATCATATTTCGAATTGATTGCATTTTAAATGAAAAAAAATCTGCCAATTAAATTATTGATGTCGAATATTTGAAATCCACAAAAATCTTGTAGTTTTTAATCTCCATAAAACTTGTAAGTACCTTTAAACAAAATGCAAGAAAAATTACCAATATTTCAATTGTACTCACATTTACCCAATCCACGTGGTCTTTTAATTCATCCACAGAGTGAGCCAAGAGTTTCACATTACGACGTTCAAAATGAGGTTGATGAACTGCAATTCTACCCAATTCCGTTGTACAAACCGGTGTGAAATCAGCAGGATGTGAAAATAGGACGACCCATCTAAAATAACAAAAATCTGATTAATACAATCATTTAAAAAATAACGAATTTCGTTAGGTGTATTAAATAAATATGTATTGCAAATTGAGAATTGGGTAATTTTTGTTCATCAAAGATTTCAAATTTCGTTAGACAACACAATTGAGCAATTTCCTACACATAAAATTGAAAAAAAAAAATGTATTCCAAATCCTTTTACTTGAGCAATCTGAAATTTAGAATAAAATAAATTATTAACATAGTTTTATTATTTTATAGTATGCAAAATATGAAAGTATTTATTGGATTCTCAGAATCTAGATACTGTACACTATTTCTTGAACTATTTAAATGAATTAAGATTATAATTCCTCCTCAAATTCCTTCAAGAATTAAAGAAAACTTCTCACGAATTTTCTTGCCACTTGTAGAACTCGATTGGGCCCTGGGTTGTTTCAGCCTTGAAATTTGGCACAGTTGAGTTTAATCTCATTTTGGTTTTCACTCCTTAACTTTTAAAACACTACCAAGAAACAAAATGTGATGTCACTGGAAAGGAGAGAACTGGTTCTGTGATGGTTTTGAGCGAAGGCTAGCAACTATAAATACGTAGTTACAGGGTTCCCCTCTCCAGTTTATTCTTTTTCTGATTACTAATTGTTTCTGAACGTTGCATGAAGTTGCAACATGTCAATAAAACCATTTCAGTATACAAAATTGAGATTTATGTACCTTAAAGAATGTTCAGATAAAAAGTTAATTGACTCCGGAAATATGAACTAATTCTCTCCTAAAATTTACACCAAAAAGATATTTTCAATATAAAAACGGAAACGATTTTATCATTATTCTTGTCCCCATTAATGAGGTGTTATTATCGTTATCATTGTTTATTCATTAGGATTTTAGGTTTATTATATTTCTTTCACAATTCTGTTCCAAAAGAATTTCTCAAAATCTGGAACCAAAAAAGTATTTCTCAGCGATCAAAATTTAAAAAAATAATAAGATTTGAGAACTAATTATTTTCAGGTGGCCGTTCCAGATGTAGTGGAAGCAGCCAAGGATGCTGATATCCTTGTTTTCGTAGTTCCTCATCAATTCATTCCTCCGCTCTGTAGCACTTTACTTGGAAAAATTAAACCAACAGCAGTGGGATTGTCGTTGATCAAGGTAAATTAATTCTGCGACCTTGAATTCTGCAACTCGATCATCAATAACTGGTTATTGTGATTAAAAAGTCGGATGATAATTATCATTTTCCAGGGATTCGCAGAAGGACCCGATAAAAGTATTGAACTCATATCCAAGATCATTGAGAGGAATCTGAAAATTCCTTGCAATGTTTTGATGGGTGCCAATTTGGCCAATGAAGTGGCCGAAGAAAAATTCTGCGAAACGACAATCGGTAATCATGTATTCTTTAATTGATTTCTTGTTTAGAAATATTTCAAATTTTCATTTGAACAGAATGGACGTTAATAAATATTCTGTATATTGATGGTGTAAATTGGATTTGATTAAATTAGATCAATTTTATTTTCGAAGGTTGCAGAGATAAACGCTTGGCACCACTTCTCAGGGACATCATTCAAACGCCAAATTTCAGGGTCGTTGTAGTCGAAGACTGTGAAGCTGTCGAAGTTTGCGGTGCCCTTAAGGCAAGTCAAATATTATGCAATATACACACATTGCTTGGATAGTAATAAGTATTTAAACTATTTTAAAATTGAAATTGATATTTTTAGAATATTGTAGCATGCGCTGCAGGATTTGTCAGTGGTTTAGGCTTAGGTGATAACACAAAAGCTGCAGTGATAAGACTTGGTCTCATGGAAATGATTAAATTCGTCGATACGTTCTACGGTGGTTCCAAAATTTCCACATTTTTCGAGAGTTGTGGTGTCGCCGATCTCATCACCACTTGCTACGGAGGGAGAAATCGAAAAGTTTGCGAGGCATTCGCCAAATCTGAGAAGGTAAAATACACCGTCAATTTTTTTTTGTTAAATTTATTAAAATATCATTAATTTCCGTTTTAGTCAATAAAACAATTGGAAGACGAACTCCTGGGCGGCCAAAAATTGCAAGGCCCAGCTACAGCAGATGAGGTGAATGTCATGCTGAAAGCTAAAAACATGACAGATAAATTCCCCTTGTTTACTGCAGTTCATCGAATCTGTGTAAATGAACTGAAACCTGCAGATCTGATTGACCAAATCCGCAATCACCCGGAACATATGTTAGTATTTCATAAAAATTATAATTTTTCAATTGTACTCATGTTTCGTTTAGTCTACATGAGGAATTCATGATTTGCTTTTGCATGTAAATGACGCGAGTAGTAAACGTTATCGACTACTTAAAGAGAGCCTGTCAATAAGATAAATTTATTTACTTCGATGTTATTTATGTACTACACAATTGGCTTGATATTTTCTTTGTTTAATGAATTTGCTTTCTACTTATTTTCTTCCGAATTTTGAACTGCCTTCTAATTTTCGGAAATCCTTTCTGTTACCTGAATTAGGTATCTATGAAAATAGGCAATAATACACTGATTATATTCTAATCAATGCGAGTAGTCGATAAACATTGTCTACTCATCTTATTTATTTTGAATGTATGTTATTAAAATTAACCTTCATAAATTTTACTCGCAGCTTTGCTCCCAAAACCCTGTACATGTACTAAATATGAATTCCTGGATTTTCCGATCAACCATGAATCATTTACGATAACAACTTAATCACGTCATGGTTTTCTCCCATATCATAATTATTAACTTAATGAAATACTAACAAGAAAGAGTAAGTATAATTCACATAACCTTTTTATGGAAATATATACTGTGTGTCTGTGTGTATATATATATAAATATTATATAATAGTTTATTTTTGCAAGGAATTCTATTTGAACAACATCAATCATTCAAGAAAATGTTTTAAACTTCCAGAATGAGATTGGAAGGAGTCGTGGAAGACGTGGACGATTAGAAATACTCTAATACAAGAAATCAACTTGTCGATCAATGGACAGTTTAGCATAAAGATAAATAAATTGGAAATATTGTAAATATCTTTCAGAATTGATTAAAGTACTGTATCAATAGGAAAATGAAATTAAAAATGCGATTGAAAAATCTGAAAATATGTCGACATGAATTAAAATATCGTACCAATCCTAATCCCAATCCCGTTTAAATTTAAATCAAATCTGATGAATAAATTGAGATTCAAAGTTATGTATTTACAGGCGGTGCCTATGTTTTTATTTCGAACTCTCAAAGAACACAATCACAAAGGATTTAGTTATTGAAAAGAAGTTTCTCAGGACTATAATACAGGAAATAACTATATATATACTGCGAATGATTTAAAAATATATGTACAAAATTTCGTTGATACCTAGATTTATCGTTCTTTTTTTGGAGGCGCACTACACTTTTTCGTAGACAAATTACAACTGAATGCACTTGGGCTGGGAATTGCCGAATTGTCAACTAAGTTATCCTCCCTCAATCGAGCCTCTGTAAATTTCACAAAATTATTAAGTTAAATATAAGAATGAAAATAAGAATACTTGAGAAATTGATGTATGGTGTTAATTTGGAAATTTCAATTTGCGTTTTTTTTTTAATTGTTCTAGCTCTTCAAAATATACTTGGTAAAATAATACCATAAGATAAAAAAACTCATCAATCCAAAGGCAAGATGTTCGAATTTTTAAACAATAAATTACCGAATTTTCCAGGCTCTGTTTCAACTGCTTGTATTATTTTAGTTCTGACTTCTTCCTCGATAGCCTTTGCAGTTTTATCCAACTACAATAAAAAGTAGATTATTCAACTTTTATTTAAATGCATTGATCAGAATATACAGTTTGCAAAATGAATTTGAGTGTTCACCTGCGCGATAATTTCTCCGTCAGCGACATTCATGTTTTTTCGATACTCATCGTTTATTTTTTGTCTCACAACTGTACATTATAAAATGTAATAATTAATAATAGAAATATGTATAACAACAAGAGATAAAAAAAATGAATTTACCTTGCAAAGCATTTTCATCATTTTTGAAAGTATTCAAACGTGTCCGATGTAACGTCTTGAATGTTTTTATAACCTATAATAATGTATTATAACATTAATATCTTTAAGAAATATAGATACAATAAAATAAAAATAACAGACAAATTCATAACACTTCATCTTGAAATATACACTGTGTATTAGAAATGGGATGAAAAATTCAATTTGAAATTTACCTTTATTTAAAAAACTCATCTTTGTTTAACTGCCTTTTAAATTTTGTAAAATATTATTAAGAAATTAGGTCATGATGAAATGTAAATGCACTCGAATGCATTCATATTCCATTAAATGATTTTATTCCAAGAAAAAATTTAAAGAATGAAAAATATGCAATATCATTTTTCCTAAACGCGGGGCAACTAATTAATGCCTATAGAAAGAAAGTAAATCTGATCGAAACATTCTTTGCATAATCGTTGAAGAAATAGGACAACATAACCTATAATAAATGGATAATCCAAATTGAATTAAATGATTTTTGTGTTATAGAACATGAAGAAGTGCGTTAAAACATGAAAATCCATCATAATATACAATAAAAATTACCTCTGTACGTAGATTTCCGCTCATTTTCAATTTATTTATCTATATAACTCCAACAGATACCAAATCCTGCACTTGCACTTTGACAAAATAAACTCAATTAGAGAACATTATCATGGAATACTCACTAAACTTTCAATGAAGCTTTATAAAAATAATACATGAATAATATAAACATGGAGCAATGTGCAGAAACGTTCAAAATTCTGTTTTGATTTAACTTTCAGATTTTGCAATTTTGCATTTGCAGTTGTGTATATGCATGTTGTTATGACGCAGTTCTGGACTTTTGCACTGCTAGCGCTGCCTTCGCCCTTCTGCTCTATATGTATGTATAAATCAGCTGTTTGTGTTCGGCAATCGAGGCATAAAGCAAAATAGTGTCGAAAATGTTTTGTTTTTTTCATATTGTAGGAGTGCCAATACTAATTAAAATAAGGGTTCTAATTGTAAACTAAATAAAGAATAAAACGGTTTGAAGTATTTGATTTTTGCTAGAAATCAATGCGTCCTGAAAGAGTTTGAAATGACCTCGACGATACCATATAACCTATTTGCGACGTACTATAGAGTTTATAATTTATGTATTTATTTATATATCCAGTGTTATCTTTAAGTTCTATCAGTTGAAACTGCATTTCATATTCTTTCATGTTATAATTTTGTGGAGAGTTGAAGTCACTCTTGGATCACAGAATTTGAGAAACATCTTTTAACAATGATAATGTATTCTATATAAGTTCGGAAATTTAGGAAAGATTTTTCTTCCCTTAGAAGGTGAGAATCATTTTTTTTCTTTAAATAATTATTGTAGAAGACTAAAAGTAATATTATAATACTGTAAAGTTAAAAATATTTTCATCATTATGAAGGACAACTGAATAATGGGAGAAGAATGTCCAAATTGTGGAAAGTTGACCAACAGCGGCTACACAAGACTCGTAAAAGGTTTGAAAAGTTTTCAAGTAAAGTTCTTTTATCAATCTAATAAACTTTCAACCAAAAAAATGTATTTAGATTCTTGTGGTCACACCAAGTGTCGGTTATGTTTATTGTACGAGGAGACCGGTTGTAAATCATGTGAAAATGAAACGCAGTTGCAGCAAATTGGTAATTTTGGTAAGATATTTATTCTTCATCTGAAAGAGAAGCTCAAATAAATTACAATGACTATGTAAAATACCAAATATATATTGTTTTAGATTATCCAATCGGAGAATGTTCAGTTAGGAAGGATATAGAAGCTTCGGATTCCAAACCTCCGAATCTCAATAGTGAAGAAGAACCTGTAAAATTGGTGGTTGCCAAAGTTACTAACAAATATGAGTTTTCCTCTTGTAGTAATATTCCTGAACCAGAAGAATCCAGTTTTGTTGAAAGCCAAACTGGGGAGGAGGAAGCAGATGACTGGTCCCTAAAAATCGTTGAAGGTGACAATGAAAACATTCTGAACAAAGTTTCAGTCGCAGCACACAATACTGAAAATGATAAGGTGCGAATATAATTGAAAAAGGAAACGATTTTTATGTAATTATGATTATTTCTTCTTATTTCAGAATCTAAACAAGGTAGATATTGAAAGAGAAAATACGGTAAAACCGAAACGAAAATCAGATCGGAGTCATATATCAGTTTTACCAGGTTCACCAGAAAAGTACAAATGTAACGCTTGCGGTAAAACCTTTCGCAACAAAAAAGGAATGTGTTATCACGATTCATGCGTGACAGGGATTCGACCATATCAATGCGCATATTGCGACAGGAGCTTCGTTAAACGATCTCACTTTGAATATCATGAGCGAACTCATAGTGGATATAAACCATTTAAATGTCATCTTTGTGATAAAGCTTTTCCCCAAAAGAATAAACTCAATAGGCACATGTTTTCTCATAACAGTAAGTTAATGGAATCACTGATGAATATTTCAAGATAAAAAAAACTGTTATTTTTCAGAACTGAAGCCTTTTTCATGTACCAAATGTGCAAAGTCGTATTCCAAGAAGGATGACTTGAAAAGCCACTCAAGTGTCCATTCTGGATTGACTCCATTTTCCTGCAAAACTTGCGGAAAAACTTTCAGAATTATGCCGAATCTGACTCGACACATGCACACACATTCAAGTTAGTTTTATCTCCTTATAAATCCTCAGAAACTTATAATTTAAATATATTTTAGGATCTACATTTAATATCTTTCTTTTTTTTAAGGTGAAAGACCTTACGTATGTGAAGAATGTAGCAAAAGCTTTAAAGATAAGTCTTTATTGGTCCGACATAAACGTACACATGGAAAAGATCGACCCTTTTCCTGCGCTCATTGCACTCGTCTCTTTTTATCAAAGAGTGAATTAAGACGGCATATTACCACTCATTCAAGTAAATTTTCATATTTCCTAATATCGCAAACATCTGGATACTCATTTGAAATGTTCTCTCTTCTTACAGAGGAGAAACCATTTACCTGTGAGTTCTGCAAAACGGACTTCAGAAGAAAGGACAATTTAAATCGACACATAAGACACCATCATTCTGGAGAAAGCAAAAACGGCGAAAGCAGTGCAGCTTTTTTCAAATCTGTAACTCAAGAAAGCGAAGCTTCCAAAACGAAAAAAATTAAATTAAAGAAACTAAAGAAAATTCCGAAAACAATCGCTTCGTCTCCTGTCACTAAAAGTTTTAGTAAAGATTCTGTAGTTTATACAAGTTCACAAAATCAAATCAATTCAAGGCTGGATCCTATGGGAAACATTACTCCAGTCATCAGAGCTACAGGCGAACTCAGCAACGCTGTTCCTGTGATTAATGGACCAATAAGTATCAAGAAATTCGTCGAAGCTACGGAATCACGTAAAAAGACTTTCACCTACATAAAACCAATACCAGTCGCGGAAGCAGTCGTTATAAACCGAAGAATCGAGGAGAAATTATATTCTCAGAATACGTCCAATAATTATTTCTTTCGTAATTATCCTAGTCGAGATAATCCGAGTAGAACTAGTATTTCAAACAACTCTGATAGCAAAAGCTCGGGTACATTCTTTGACAAAGGGAACTTTAATTTAGAACAAAAAACGAGCTCTCCACAAGTCAACAGATATTCGGAGGTTGATTGTAATTCGAAAAACGCGATTTCTTGCAATGAAAAACGCTCAGATGCTAAGGTTGTAAATGAGTCAAATTGCGTCTCGACGATAAAGAAACTTGTTATTCCTCCCGTGAATCAAATAGAGATAAGCTCTTGTGATATTGAAAAAAATGCCCAAGTAGGTTTCAAAAAAACGAGCAGCACGTACTGGAGACGCAGAACTGCGGAAACCCTGAAACCTAATTTTAAGTAGGAGTATCATTTTAAGTTACTTTTGTACTTTGGAATGATTTTACTATATTATAAACTGATTTGAAATTCCAAAGAACTTTCCAATTGTTAATAGTATCACTTGTTTTAAATTAATATATTTAAATTTAAGATGAAAACATGCATTTAATGTATTTGTAGTGATTTAAGTACTTATCATTAGACATTATATAAAAATTAATTGAATAAACTATTTAAAGCTGGTTTAAAGTCCACTTTTTACAGAATCAGTTTCTTTAAAAAAATGATACTCTACTTATTCTTACACCTATTTGGTGGAAATGCAATGTTTATAAATTTTTTACGCTAAAATTTATTATTTAAAGTATTAACAATCGTAGATATTATCATGAATATTGAAGTAATATAAATATTCCATATGATTTTCTTCACAATTTATGTATTATTTTCGTTTATAATACTAGGAAAAGATCGAGGATGCCATTCCCACTGGATAATTAAATACGCAACCTATTCTTTCATTAAACGGTAAGTGAAACCGATCCATACACATACGAAATTCAGGGTGGCGATTCGGAAGACGATTTCAAATTCCCGGTCGTCAAGTTTTCGAATTTTCCCGATCAACTACAAGTAACATTTATATTTGTCGCAAAACGGTAACATTTATTTTTATTCAAATCTAGTCATCCTTTGAAACAACAGATCAAACATCGTAAAATAAATCAATTCTAAAAAGGATACTCTAATTTTCAACAAAAAAATATCATTATTTCTACAAAAATATCATTTTTCTTCCAAAAATTGGAACAGTTAAACTTACAATTGGGAAAATTATTCTGCAATAACAAAGAAAAATTGATTTCTAACAAAATAATTCATTTTTCAACCAATGTGATGAATTTTCAAATAACATTATGAATCTTCAACCAGAACAGTTGAATTTCAAAACAAGAAGATGAATTTCCAACTAAAAAGATCAATATTTAACTGGAGAACTTCAATTTCCAACCATGAAAGTGAATATTCAAACAAGAAGGTTAATTTCCAAATAGGAAGAATTTTTTTCTAAGAAAAAAGAATCTGCCCGCTGCGCGGGCACATTCTCATGGCGCGCGGCTCGCTTCGCTCGCAAGTTTGAGCGCGGCTGGGGCGGGCGTCATTTGGATCTCGCGCTTCGCGCTCGGCTTCATACATGTTAGATACAGTTTACAGTGTAATGTATACACAGAATTACAAATATTGCAAAACTGCTAAAAACCTCCACTCTATAAAGATTTTTTTTTTTTTGATAACATTTTTTTTATATAAAATTTACTCAAGGCTGTACTAGCCTTAAGGAACACATTCTCATTACAATACTCGCCACTGATATTTACATCTAGCATAGTTTGGCTAGCAAATTGAGTGTTGTCACAATAAAAATCTGCCCGCTTCGCGGGCACATTCTCATCGCGCGCAAGTATCAGCGCGCCTAGGGCGCGCGTCCGTAGGATCTCGCGCTTCGCGCTCGATAATATATTTGACTCGCGCT
>WSXT02202679.1:0-34173 GCA_011762715.2 Neuroterus valhalla | reverse complement strand
GGGAGGGGGGGGGGGGGGGAGGGGGAGGGGGGGGGGGAGAGAGAGAGAGAGAGAGAGAGAGAGAGAGAGAGAGAGAGAGAGAGAGAGAGGAGGGAATGGTGGTATTGGTGGGAAATTCATATTCGATAATGAGGAAGGAAGCAGGCGCCTACAGGGATGGGTTAAGTTTCAGAAGGAGATCGAAGGACACATTCAAGAATAAGGAGTGAGATATTTCCAGAGACTGAATGGTACATAGAGGATGAGAGGTTTTGAATGGTATGATAACTGAGGCCTCGTATCTTGTGGATAAGAGAAGGATGCAGTGAAGGGCAAAGAGAATAAGAAGGTTTGACGAAAGGAGGGATAAATGGACGAGGGAGGCTATATAAAAGTACCAGGAACAGCTGGGGGAATTGAGTTTTGAATGGAGTCGGTGGAAGGGGTATGGAGAGATCTGAAATTGGAAGGGGTAGGGGATGTGAGGCGGAAAAACAATAGGAGAATTACATTGATGAAAATGACCTTCAAAGTGATACGTAGTGGTATTGATGGAGAAGCTGCGGAATGATGCTAAAGCGAAAAGCATATTGCCGGAGACTCAGGAGGGATTCAGAGCGAGTAGAAGCACTATCAACAAAATTTATATTTTTCAGCACGTGGTTGATAGAGGAATGGCGAAGAAGGGGTCAAAAGCGCACGCTTTTTTCGTAGATTTAAAAGGCGTTTTCTCATAAGAGAAAAGCGGTTGTAGCAGGGGTCTCTACTTAGCTCAACATTTTTCGCGATCATAGTCGCTGTCATGAAGAGGAAGCTAGTGGAAGGAGTGATTGGGGGTGAGGGTAGGAGGAGATGGAATTTCGTCACTCGCGTATGCAGGTGACATGTCACCTGGATAGAGTTTATTGCAGAAAAGTCTAAAGTTATGATGTTCAGGAGAGGGGTGGAAGGAGGGGATCGGATGAGAATGGAGGTGGTAAAACATGATAAAATTGTAAAAGAGGTTATTTGCAGATGATTTTGCATGGAGGATGAAGCTGTTGGAATCCCTCGTGATGAGCGTGCTACATGTTTGGAGTGGCTATTGAGGTACGTGTTGTTGCCGAGTAGAACTCGATGCCAACACTTTGAGATGCTTCCAATAATAATATTACAATCCTTGCAGATTCAACAATCTTGACAAACTCGAATCAGAGATGAGTTGGCAAAAATTATGATTGGCTACTTCCCCATTCTCACGACTGAGTTGTGATTTTCGAAGTCATGAGTGATTTTTGGCACCAGTTTTGCTCGTCATATGGATGATTGCCCACGGTCGATTTCTATTTGCGGAAACCCCAAAGCACTACTTCAGATTATAGATATAGTATATCATCAGTATATTTACCAATAAAATTGATATTTATCACCGAAATGATCAGCGTATAAAAGATCCCCATTTCTCTAATATATAAGAAAAACTGATTCATTTACTGAAAACGAGGTTGTTAGTTCTGATCATCTTGTAGATTACACACGCCGCCAGCTTGGCTCCTCACAATATATTTATATGTTATAGATAAGGTTAGACTTGTATGTAATACTGATAACTCTATCGGAAGTATTTGTTTTTATAACGGAATTTTTATGAGTGGTATGAAAGAAAGACTTGTCTCACAAGGTTTATTTGTCAGATGAGTTACTACTGATTTCGAAAATATACACTTGCTCTTATGAACAGACTTTCCTCAAAAACATACGAAACAATGAATATTTTGATTAAAATCTTTGCATTTTTCAGGAGTTTATATTACTTTGTTAATAATTTGAAACATGTGTAGGAAATATACTGTTTTGTCTTGAAATTCCAACTTATATATGATTCACTGAGAATACATCTGCTTCCATTAGAAAATTCATTCCCGTAATTTGGAGTTATTTGATTCTGTTCTTCGTTGTTAATTGATCTGTTGAAATTCTCGTCTCAATAAAAAGGTTTCCTTCCTTCTCAAAAATTTATTCTTGGTAAATTTGATGAGATCTCCACGATTTAAGACCGTTCTTCCGAAGAAAGAGACAGGTTTCAACAATTTTTTCTGTCTGCCTGTCGTCGTAGCCGTCATTGCAGTGGGCATATGTATAGCAAATGCATTTGTGAAATTCTTTTAAATTTGATTGCTCTTTAGCCCACAGTTTTGAGGCTCGAAACAAAGACACGAGTTTGTTCAGCAAAACTATATAAGGCTATGTAAGACATGTAGGTTTTGTTCCAATCGTCGGAAATATTATTAAAACATAAAAACGTATATTTCACGAAAAGGGCATCAGATATAATAGATCGTTTAATTTTGAAATTAATTAATAAGAGAGCTGTCTACTTATTTCCTATTAACCATTCTTTCATAGTAGCATTGTTCCCTTTGCAAATTCCGGAAGTCAGAATATGGTTTTTAAAGGAGATGCAGCTTTTCTCTCAGTTACTCGCAATGGACTATTAAGAATCAAGAATCAAAGAAGTTCACAATTCCGATAATTCGAATAATTTTTTTTGGCAAGCGATTGCTGCGAATCACGAAAGTGTATTATTACATTGTGTAGCTGCGCATGACAAATTTGAAGTACAAGTTTATTTCTTGAATGCAAATTCTGAATTTTCAATAATATACTTCAATATAAATCTTACATTTCTCACGGTATTCGTATCAAGAATAAAGCAGAAAGAAACAGATATTCAAATAATAATTGAGAATAGAATTTTTACTTAATTCTACAATATATAAATGAGCGGTCATGGATCAAAGTACATAAATAAATATGATATACATTTAATAGTATAGGATGAATCTTTAACAGACACCAGGAAGGGTGTATCACTTCTCGGTAGTGTAGGGTTTCCGATGTTGGTGGAGTTGCCGAGATGTTGTTGTCACCATTAACCCACTAAACAACCACCGATTCCTTCTTGGCATGATTTCCCCCGAAACCGCTTTTGCTTTACTTCAGGGGTTGTCGTTTTCTTGCTCGCTATGGCTTCTGCTGGTTTTTGTTTGTTCTGGTCTTCCCTGTCCCAACCAGGATGTACGCATCGTCCTCAGTAGCGCGACTATGTCGCGCATCAGGCTTGTCGCCCTCTGACATCCTGTTTTGGGATGGTTGACTCTTCTGAATCTTCCGAGTGTTATCCACTGCCAGCCTAATTTGTTTTGAAGGTTCCTTCGGCTCCCGCTTTTTGGTTCCTTTCTTAAACACACAGCACCTTGCAATTCCTGGAACATGGTCTCCCTGGGAACCATCTTTCTTCGCGGCACAGAGCTAACAGTGTAGAGCAGCTGTGCACTCCACAGACCCCTTTCACCTCTTCCTTCTCCGTAGATGGTTCCAAATCAAGGATCCCAAACTCAATTCGGGGAACAAGCTCTCGCTTGTTCCCCTTGTTGCCAACCACTTCCTTGATGGCAGAGGACAGTTTTGCCCTGCCCTCTGCTTTTCTTTCGACCTCGGTCAGGATCCTTCCGCCCCACATCTGCCGTGTTTCCTTGAATTTCACGCCAAATTTTTCTGGCTGCACCGTACTCGGATCCCTTGCAGCATGCAAGCGTAGCAAAAACCCCCGGTAGGTCTGAAGAGCACTGCCCCGGGTCTTGCTCGTTTCGGTGTCCTCTCCTTCTTTTTGGCTTCTCAACCGCCTTAGTCTCCTTCAAAGAACTCCAGGCTACAAGGGTGAACCTATGCGCCCGAGTTCTCATCTTTTTTCGCGTTGGTCTCCATGCGTTCGTCTCCGGTGGACTGTCGTCTGGGTCTCTTCCCTTTGGTGTAGGGCCGTCTCTCGAACCTTCCCTTCAAATTTCTTTTTGCCCATTTCTTGGGCAAGACGAGTGCCGAAGTCGGCAAAAATCCTTTATTTTGACTAGGGTGCTCTCCAGCTTGGCGATGTAGCTTTTCGTCTGCTCCATGTTTTCGTTCACTTTGAACTTGAAAAATCCCACATCAGTCCTGGAAGCTAGGTCCCGTTCCGCCATCACATCCAGCTCTCCTCCAAATAACTCCTCACACAGAATTTTTTCGTGTATTTGGCTTCCCCCCGAAATCCATGGAGCCAGCGCTAGCTATCAGGACCTTCACCCGATCGGAACCAGCAGGGAGATTGATACTCCATTGCGGTATGTATTTTGTTGTCAATACACTTATCCATAGTTGATTTGTTTGTCATGGTTTCTTCTTCTAGCTAGTTTTTGTCCACCCCCGGTATTTGATTTCCCTAGTACTACCCATATCTGGGAGGCGTTACCCTATCCGCAACCTGGGGAGGTGCCCAATGGGAGACTAGCAAACACTACACGGGGATCAGGCATATGAAATAATATTATGATGTTAATGTTTTTTGTCTACTAGTCATATCAATATTTGAACGAATAATTATTTAAATATTTTATTTCAAAATTGTGAAAAATGACTCTCTAGCTCCACTGGGATTCGAACCCAGGTCCTACAGATTTTCGATCTCATGCTCTAATTCCCTCAGCTACGGAAAGTGCAAGATTCATTTTCCACAACACCCTACAAGCCAAATTCGACGAAGTTGTTATACTTGTAGGATTTTTCGTTCATCAAACTTCTTATGGCCCTTAAGTCGTTTGGTAACAAATCTCTCACGTTGTCTGATATCCCTATTAGATTCTCGCAGACACCGAAAATTCCGGCTCTAATTCAAGTGCTAGAAACTCAAGCTTACTTAAATCGCATAGAATTTCTCACTTAAGAATGACGAGTTATATCAGAAAATGTAGTTCTTCCTTTATTTTTTGAAGTGCCTTGAACGCAGTTTTCGAGTGAGCTGCCATCTGGCATAATGACCTGTAGTTCTTGTGGAACTCCCGTAACAAGAAGGTCTACTAATTTGCCATTCACTGCAATAAATGCGAAGCTTATTTTAACCAAGATGCACTGATATTTCGACAAATGATTCAAAAGCAAAGCAGAAATATGTGTCAGGCAGCAACATGACTAATCTCACAAATGAAAACACATTGGTGATAGCTGCTTCAAATTTGAGGTCCTTGATCTACGGAGAAATCATATCAGATATGTTCTGAGGGATGTTAACTACTAGAAAACAGCTGATTTCTTCATTTTCGAGACCTTAAGAGAAAATCAGGATGTTTTTAATGCTTCAACCCAAGTTCCCATCAACAAACTCGAAGACGACATTACGTCGAACGCAGCATGGGTTAGTGCTATTGGAGAGGCAGTACACAGCTTTCCTATCTGGATGGCGGATGACACTATCTCGAACAGGCTGCGCTCACCCGTACAGTACATACAAGGTCCGGCTCAAAAGCGTTTGAAAAATCTCCCTCAGATAATAAACCAGATTGATGACGTTTTTAGTGCTCTCCCTAAGGTTGACAGTTTTCCGGAAATTTTCGAGATTATTCAATTTGTTCTCATTCTCTGGGCCACTCAGAGATCGACTATCATAATCATGAAATCCGAGCAGCAGGAGACTTTATCCAAAATAATCAAGCAGTGAGAGAAGAACCTCGAGTACTTCGGCACCCTCTACAATTGATATGAGGAGAAGATCCACATCCTTTTCATCAGAAAAGCTCTGAAACACTCTTATGAGTAGATTTACAAGGGAGCACTTGAGGTTACAAGAAAAGAGGGACATCAGAAATTTATGGAATAGTTTTGAGTAGGATATTTTGAGAAAAAGGTTGCTCGAGAAGATTCACCCTCACTCACCTGCAAGATCTTGAATTCCCACGATAGTGATCACGACGAAAGTATATAAGGCAATTTCTACATTCCTATGGCTTCACTGATTGACACATCCACTCTTTTCCTCTACTCGTGAGTCTTATTTTGCAATACGGTATACTCGGAAGTTTAGGTAAGTGATCCCAACACTTTCAGAACTTTCAATCTTATGAAGGTTGATTCGGTTGGAACTGTTCTGATTATATTTCCTTCATTCAAAGTATGTAATATTCTATACTTCTGTTGGAAATTGTTGGTACGACTTGCGCGTGCACTTTTTTTCTCTTTCTTTTCAAGGAGGTCGAAATGCCTTCAGGCACAGAGCATGAGAATCAGATGAACAAATGGCAATATCCACAAAATCTACCTCCTTTTCCATTGGCCCATGGCATCAGAATATGCTTCCGCATTACTTCAGGAACAAAGGGATGAGCCTATAATCTGTGTTTCGGCGTCCTTTCCTTGAGTAACCGGTAGGGGGAACAGGTGTCCCTTGAGATGCTCGCCAGCCAACGGCACTAGGAGAGAGTCTCGTGTTTCTCTGAACCTCAATAAAACTCAGTTGTTTCCCTAAGGTGCGCGTCTTCTTTGGCAGAAGCGACAGATGTTTCTGCTTGTGCTCAATGACATAAGGAACCCTGAGGTGATCTCTTAACTTTCTAAGCTCATGGCTCTCTAAGCTCATTATTTTATTCTTCGGAGAACCAGCTCGCAGTATCTCGCTACAATATCACAATCGTCATCGCTTGATTTGGAAGAGTTCCGCTATTTTGTGCATAAAATTCGATTCAAGTTAATTTGAGAACATTACCTGCATTGAACTCAGAAAGTATCAAAGTTCACACAAGTATTTTTTATTGGAGGAAAATAGAATCGAACACTAAAAATTTCTATTCATAGGAAAAGGCAGGAAGGAAAACATTGGCTGCTAGGAAGAACTGTATATTAGAGATATGAGTATGAAGAATCTAAAATGAGAATATGAGAGATGCAGGGGATCAAAAGTAGACAAGGTAATAAAAACAATTTAAGCGTTGGTTGAGAAGATGAGGATGTTGATGCTTTGGTATGGTCAAGCTGAACAACCATTTTTATTTCCTTGATATAAAGTTACACAATCATAGAAATTGTTCTCCATTTCAATCTCTAGTATTGTCATTTTCAGAATGCAAATACTCAAGCTGACTATCCATATTTCTCCGAACCCTTCCTTTCTAACCAGACAGTGACCATAGGGATTTATCACATAACACAAAAACAAGGAGAAGGTAGATTCATTTTAGATCAGATATTGACTTATATTTTATTGTTTACCAGGAGAAAATTCCATTAAATTATCCTGGCATCGGGTCGAGTAGGACCTGGAGGAAATGCGACAAAGCTTGAACCAGCCGAGCATTTTTTTGTTCAAGAACGTTCTATTTGCGAGAATAACCTCATTCTAGATACTAACAAGAACCGAAATATATTAAGGACTCCTCAACTTTGAGATACGAAACATGATCACGTTGACAGTTCATCCCAAACTTATCTACTCAGATTTCTCCGTTTTCCGGCTTGTTGGTGTGTGTCGATTAGGGCGGCTTCGAAGAGTAAACAGGGGTATCTATTATAACCACTGATTTTTTAGGTTACCCGAATTATTGATTATTGTTGAGCGCCAGCTAGTTTTATGGCGAAATACGAAGAGAAAAACTAGCAAAAACAACTGATTAAACGATTTGAAACCCTAGCGAGCTCAAATGGACTAGATCGGTGAGGGGAGTGGTGAGGAGTGACGTCACGATTGTGATGCAGGAAAATAAATGCGACATCAATTCATTTATCAATTGACTATCCACAAGAGTATTTATTAAAGAACAAAGAAAAAGAAGATCAAATTGCTAGCATAATGCTACGGGGACCTATTGTCCCGGTTTTAGCCTACACGAGTATTAATGTACGAGCGTCAATTCCACTCGTCTAACGTCGACCATTTTCCTTGGCCGCGTGATAAAATTCCCCGCTTGCACTATTTTGCTTGACACCCGGCACCGTTTCCTGTCACACCGAACGACCTAGTTCTGATCTTTGAGCGTGTTCATGAAATTCACGTGAGTAATCGTGGCTACTACGAATAATAGTGGCCAGTTAAATATTGCCGACCGCTCCAAGCGGGAATTCTGCTTGTCGGACGCCGGCCATTTTAGTGTGGCCGCGTGGCAGAATTTCTCACTTGGTTACAATTACACTGACGCTACGTTAAATATTAATCAAACCGGTGATTTTCTTCGATTAAAAGGTAGACCCAGGGAACCCGACACGGTTTTCCACTGATCAACTACTCTTGACGGTTATCTACTTGGCTCTTATAGCCCACTTCTGAACTTTACCGCGAACATCGAATCACAAGCAAAAGAAAATACGACTGGTGATTTCGGATTTTAACGATCAAGTAACGCTCTCACCTACCGTAGGAAGGACTTTGGATGGGTTATTCTGTTACCGAAAAACATAGGGAAGTACTTCAAACTATTGACTTATCATAATATATATTTATATTTACCAATCGCATTGAGTGCAATTGTCAAGGTGACTAGCGTATACACGATTCTCATTTTTTTTCGTGGAAGGAAAGCTGATTAATGTATTGTTCAAAATTTGGTTAAAAGTCTAAATTATCTTTTGAGTTAAACGCGTCTGCAGATGTTCCTCCTGATATATTAATATCTCATAGATCAGGCCGGGTGGGAAAATTTGTTTAATCAGAGATAAATATTTGCCCTTAGTTCACCTTATTTACTACAGTATCGTCAATCTCATACCTGGATGTATATGTATGAAAGAACTTTATTGAAAATATTCGTTTTTATTATGACACATTATGTGTCATGCGCAACACAGTGTGATGCATATAATTGGTGTTGACCTTGATATTGTATGATTCAAAATATAAATTTAAATCTTGGCAACAACGTTTCGTAGATTTATCATGAACTATATTTGTAGGTTTATCAAGAAACACTCTTATAGAAAATCCGCTTCTCTGGCTTGAAATTTCCACTCAAAAATGATTGATCAAGAATACATCTCTTTTTGCATGGACATCAATTCTGTTGATGAAAAATTCAACTATTCTCAATTCGGTTGGAGCTCAATCTCCCCACATCTTTATATCGATTGCAAGATTTGCTCTTCTCGTGACAATCTTGAATTCGAAGAAAGAGGTCTCACGACAGTATTTGCCCTTAAATATTCAATTGGATAGTTCTTTACGCCTTTTTATTCGATCACTGCTTGAGAGGTATTCGGCTTTCCGTCTTCTGCATGTGGACAAATTATTTATTTCAGACCCAATTGAGTGGCTCAAAATCACTTTCTTTTTCTTGCGCAGATAAATTTAGAATTGGAACTTATTTACTGTGAACCAGGCAAGACATGAGTTACATGTTGTTCATAAAAAGAATAAAAATCTTCATCTGTGTGGAGTTCAACTATTTTCCTTAAAAAATCATATCCATGGTTAAAGGTTAACCATGTGATAAGAAAAGGATTCAATTGTTTGGTTTTTTTGGTTGCAGATTCAATACTTTCTTTCAAAATTTATTTCTTTGGGCAAACGTTCACCCACTTAGTTGAAAATGAATGGAATTTCTTGAAAATTCATCTCTTTTGGAGAAAAATTATCTTCCGGATTGGAAATGTTTCTTATGTCAATCATTAATAATTATCTCTTTAGTTCGCAATTGAACTATGTTTTCGAGAATCCTTTTTATGGTTAATACACTTTTTCGTAACCAGATATACAATTATTGAGAATTTCGTTCAAATTTTATCGCTTTGGATAAAAATTGATTGATTCAATTGACAATTCGACTTTTTTTGTAGAAACTGTATAAGCTCGGTAGAAAATTCAAGTTTTTGATGTAAAATTCAATTTTTCGGTTTTAATATTCATTTTTCTTTCATTAAGATGCATGATTTTGGTTGACGATTCAGACCCTTGCGTATCCTCAGGTTGCTGATAGAAGGTCCCTGTTCCAAAGGCTTTTGCTGAATAGGTTACAAAAGCTAATAAGCAGTCGTGAATAATTATCTAGAGATGATCCCAAAGATGAAACTCCCCAGCTTCAACGTAAACGACCGGTTCAACGTCTGCGTGGCACCAGGGAGTGGTGTCGTCAACGGTGTCTCTAAGGTACCACGAAACCTTCTAGAGTATACGCCTCTAGAACGGACGTTACCTCTGCATGCAAGAATCTGCGAGGGTAAACGAACCCTTCTCTAGCTACTCGTGGAAACAACTATGGAAACCCAAAACTTAAATCCAGTTGTGAAAACGGTTCAAAATGCTCGAACACGCAGAGCCTCGAAATTATCTCAGCAAGAATTCCCGATCATTCTAGAGTTCGTGATGCTGAATTAAATGAAAACAGGATGACGAACCGGCGAGACATTCGACGTTTTTTATGGACGTATCTACTTAATGACGACCTGATCAATCGCTACGATGCCAGTACGGTCCCATGTCCAATGATATGCCTGAAATAGTTGGTACCGTTCGTGAGGATCTTTCAGAGGATTTCGATCTGCGCATCCAGGATACAACATCAGTGGAGGAGATTCTCCGCAGCAGATACGAACACCTTCTCCAACGGATTCGGCTATCTATGAAAGAATCTGCCTGCTATCTGAAACCATTACAATATAATTCTTGGAATAAAGCGAAGGGGAAAGGAATATTCGGGAAATATTAAAAATTCATATCATTCATTTGTTCCACGAAATTGATTGAAGCAATGAGAAAAGCATTACAGTCAAGAATAAAAGTTTCGGGAGACTTTTTACATGGAAAAAGCAGTTTACTGGAGGCAGTATGAGATAAGACGTAGTCGCTTCTACAAAAAATACCTATTATAGACGAGTGAGGTTCGGTTTAAAATTTGCACTTATCAATGCAATATCTTACAGTGAGAAAATCAGGTATAATTCAGTTGATCATATAACTACGGAGGTGAAAAGTTTGTTCCAGGTGTTTCTTATCGTCAGCATGCTAAAATATTGTTCGATCATAGTTTAGGATGCAGAAACATTCCAAAATATTACATCTGAATCGAATCTAAAGACTGCAATAAAGCAATATGGCCGCTTACATGTTAGCACGCGCGATCTTCTTATCCGTTCATTAACGAAAATCCTGTGTTCTAGAGCTACTATTGGTGTTTAATTGGTTACTTGATATAATCTTTCTGTTTTTGCTTATCATTTGGCTTTGGTTAGTTGGGTGCGTTTGATTTATTAAATTATAGTTACTTATATAGTGGAACCTTGTTTCATTGAACGTTATCGCTAAGTCAGTTGTCAACAAGCAATCATTATTCGAGCAGATGATTGACTGAACTGTGTGTTTATACACAATAAGATCAGCTGTAATAATGGCTTCAAACAACAACACTCGTAGTGAAAAACTGCTTGATGCTGACAACTTCTGTGCTTATGAGAAATGCAAGCATAAATTGATCTTGATGACGAATTCGTAAAATATAAAAGAATATCCTTCTTGCTATCACAAGGTGTGTGCAGCAAAGATTAGATGCAGTCTTGACGGCACTTTTCAACGTTCTTGCGGTCCAAGATCAAACTCCCCCACTGACGATTATAGAGGAAATTATATAACTATTGGTTCTAACAAACTCCAATCTATGTTTGATGACCTGAAAAATGTTATGAAGACAGAATATGAAAAGAGCCACCCAGAACTAAAAATGATTTTGAGGATACACGCATCTCCGTTGAGAATCTATCTTCTAAAATAAAGAATTTCTCTTCTACGGTATCTCAAATATGCGTTTCAGTGAACTTGAAAACAAGGTTTATGTGGACAGCGATCCCACGTCCTAGCACGTCCTGCCAAGGTCATATTTCGGTCAGAAGTAGATGCCTCAGCGATTATTCGAGTATATGTCATAATGAAGAAAAAAAACTCGATTCCGGATGCAATAAAAGAATATCGGATTTCCGGAGCTCAAATATTGATGCAATAACGGAACTTTAAGAAGCGAAAGAGGATACAAGACAAACAACAGAGGAGAAAAAGATCTCCGAATAACTTACAGAAACGACGTTCCCGTAATAGTTCCTACCAAGAAAATCCAACAAGTGATGATATCATTGCCTTCACAGAAACTTGGCTAAAATTATTTATTAACAGTGCAGAGGTGTTCCATGTTCTTTCAGATGATCGTGAAGATAGGTCTGGTAATGGTGTTCTTCTTTCAGTTAAAGATATATACAACTGTGTTAAAATAGATCTCTCTGGGGTAATTCAGGCAGCGCCTTCAATTAACATTGTAGGGGCAGAAATTTATTTTCCAGCAGTACGAGTGATTATAACAGTTATTTATATTCCACCTGCTATCTCAGTCCTTACTCTTGAGAGGATTCTTCTAGCTCTAATACTCCTGAAATTTCTGACCATAAAATGATTCTACTGTGAGATTTTAATATCCCTAACTCCACATATCATTTTAATAATATCAAGGGTAATAATGAAGCAGCTCTATACACCTCTTTTCGTGACTACTTTGAGTTTGAGCAATTTCATTCAATGGAAAATTGTAACAATCGTTATCTTGTTCTATTATTTGCTAACTTTGAATTCGGAATTAATTAAGTTACCGCTCCTGTTTTACCGCAGGATATGTACCATCCACCAGTATTTGTACAATTTTATATAAGTATAAAAAATAAGAATACCACATCAACATTTGTTGAACAATCTAAATTCAGAAGGTATAACTTTAAGACAGCTGATTCCAAATCACTTTATATGAGTCTAAACAATACTGACTGGTCATCTCTATGGCCTTGTGATGTGCCCGAGCAAGCAGTTGCCTCTCTTTATATGCACGTTTACGCTATAATTGACCTAACTGTTCCAATATTTGAAATAAATAAATCAGCACAGTGTTTTTCTTCGTAGTACACCAATGATGTAATAACTGATATAAAATTGAAAAATAAATCTGAGGCGTATTGAAATTGCATTTGGTGGATTCACAAACAAAGCAGAGGAAAACATAGTCATAGAACCATCTTCATTTTGGTCGTATGTTGATAGATTAAAGTGGGACCATAGAATACCAGGTGTAATATGTTCTAATGATATTGAATTTACAACTCATCAGGAAATAGTACAAACTTTTGATGACTACTTTAGTAGTGTCTTCAATAAGTATACTTCTCATACGTCTTTCTTTACTAGATAAGGCTCATCAGTGACGAATGGGTTATATTATACAATTTTCCGAAAGCACTGTGTCATAAGCAATTGAGGGGGAAAATAGGTTGAGGAAGGAGTTTTTCAAAGATTTTCGTGATTTTTTTTGGCAATAAAGGAATGAATGTAATTCACTTATACTTTGTGGACATTTTGTGCATGTATTTGAGAAGAAATTGTGAAATTTTATTGAGAAACATGGAAGATATCGGCTGCTGCCCATAAAACGTCACAATTGGAACTCGGTGCTTGTGTACATTCTGGAGGCCACATTTTTTATCCAAAATCCATAAGGTTCAAAATTCAATTTCGGCACACATATAGTTTCTATTTGAAACAAATTCCAAGAAGAAAAAAGAAAAATTTAATCGGGTGTGCAAACAGGAAACATTGGTTTTTGAACGCTTTTTCATAACTTTTCTTCCGATCAAAAAATACTCAGAACAATAAAAGAACTACGGATTTAGGTTCAAATTGAAGGTGATGATATAAAGACAGTGTCAGCTGAGTATCAGAATGATTGTTTAAAAACTTTTTGAGCTAGAGAGTACACAAATCTCAAAAATGTCGTTTCGAGAAAAACGCGTTTGAAAAAAGATTGTCGAGACGGTATAACATAATTTTAATCACTTACTAGTTAATAAGCGATTCAAACACCATATATTTATCCTTTTTCATGTTAAAAAATTCCATTCTTAGCTTGCATTTCATGACCATCCGACTTTACGTACCGTACGGTCCGGCACATACGGGGAGACATCCACATAAGGCCGATTATAACACAGGAACGAATTGGAATTTTCCTTTGAAACTTAGGGAAATTATTCTTCGATAGTTTTATTAACAATTTATTGGAATAGAAGATTTACCAACGACATATAAACTGGACCGCTAATCTGGATGCGCGAACTCGAATGTAGTAGAGAGAGAAGCAGAAAGTGCTCTATCCTTTGCACGCAGTGACGGCGCTAGCCTTTCGCGGACCCCGTTTCATTATTCACACTTGCCAAAATCTATATTTTCGGCAAATAAATCCTGAAATTTTTCCATGTAAGTTTAAGAAATTATTTTTTCGGGAAAATATATTCAGCATTGTTTGGAGATGCACGTGTATGCTTGAACGTGTATTTACATATAGGATAAGTATTATCATCCTGTTCATTCATATTCCATTTTTATTCTTCCAATGTTCGGAATTACGAAATATTTTATGAAATTTTTTAATTAAAGTTTTATTCTTATTTGGATCGAAAATTTTTATTGAAACTTGCAAATTTCATCTAATTGTCAAATATTTGATGCATGCTTGCCAACAATTTATACAATTTTTTATGTTAATAATTAATTTTTGAAGTGAAATTACCGTTGCAGCAAAGATTTTCATGCAAAATAAATAAGACAAGCTGCATTCATTGGATTCAATAAATTTATCAATGTAAACTTTAATATTTATGACCTAAATTTTGTCCAAGTTCTTTATTTCGTAGTTTTGTTTGGAAACGAATATTATTTATTATATCTAATAAGAGCAGATAAAAAACATTTTTTCCGTTATTCGGATTATTTATATTGGAAACTTCAAACGAGCTTGGGTCGTCAAAACCAAGGTTGAGTCCCCATTGAGGGTCCCGTTAATTACTCATACAGGCCTGAGACAAAACCAAGAGCCAATCAGAAAAAGCGAGACAAAGACAATCGAGGCTGCATCCTATGTCCCTTCTTTTCTACACCAAAATGTATTGGAACGTTTTACGAACCTGAGGAAAGGAAAAGAGCTAGAATTTGTCCTGTATTTAAAAAAGGACTAAAATCTGAAGTTACCAACTACAGGCCCATTGCTATCTTAAATAATTTTTCCAAAGTTTTTGAGGTATGCTTGTACGATATTATATATACCATTGTTGCTAAAAATATATCAACATTTAAAGATGGATTAATTCTTCAGAGATCTACCACTTCCAACCTACCTGCGTTTACGCAGAAAATAAAGGACTTCCTTGCTCAATACGATCAGGTTTACGTTATTTTTACAGATGTTCCTAAAGCTTTCGATAATGTTGACCATGTTCTATTACTTGATGAACTTTGTACAATGGAAGTTCCCCACAAGCTGTTGCACCTTAAAGTTACGTATTTTACTGATGGGCATCATATGGTTCACTATGGCGGCTATTCCTCTCTATCATTTGTGCCTTCATGTGGAGTTCCCCAAGGTTCCAATTTAAGACCCGTACTTTTTTTCATATTTATTAATGATGCATCATTTGCTTTGAATCGTAATCATCTGCTTTATGCAGATGACGTTAAAATGTATTTGCCAATTGCTTATCTCAACTCCTGCCTAAATCTTCGAGCTTATTTAAATTTTTACAATAGTTGGTGCAAAATAAACAATTTAAATCTAAATCCTTCAAAGTGTAAGATTTTATCGTTCTCAAAAAAAAAACTGAAGTACTGCTCCGTAGATACTCCATGGACGGCATTGAACTGAAAAGGGTTGAGGTATATAGAGATTTGGGTATTCTACTAGATAGTCGCACTCTTGGGTTTCTTATAAGAGCATGTAGGCATTTCAAAACCGCAAATCCGCTTTAAACATTATTTTGCTCACTGATTAGATTCAAACTCGAATATGCGTCTGTTATATGGTCCCCGCAAACAAAAAAAGCATGTTGCTGCTGTCGAAAGCTGTCAACGACGTTTCCCAAGGGCATTGCACAAACCGACTCTAGAATTTTCGTGTTCCTTCTACGGTTACGCTAATGTATTTTCACAGCAGACCATATGTCTGCGCGGGTGATGGCAAATGAATTTCAATTTCCTACCAGGAATTTGATGATTATGCACAACTACGGCATTAATAAAACATTCGCGGGCGAGGTATCAAATTCTCAAACTCCCAATTAAAAATCCATAAAATAGAATTTCGCGATTGATAACGCACAAAGCCGTAGTTCGGAGCCAAAGTTCAACAACACCATCCGAGAATTATGAAGATTTGCAGGCTGGAGCGTCAAACAATACGACACAGCTTACAACATGGCCGCGTGGGACAATAAATTTTACACCAGGAATTTGATGATTATGCACAACTACGGCATTTATGAAACATTCTCGGGCAAGGTATCAAATCCTTAAACTCCCAACTATAAGCCCATAAAAAAGAATTTCGCGATCGATAACGCACAATACCGTAGTTTGGGGCCAAAGTTCAACAACACCATCCGAAAATTATGAAAGTTTGACATTTAGAGCGTCAGACATTCACTGCAGCGCCATGAACGACACGTTACAAAACGGGAATTTTTATAATTCGCGTACTCACACGATACCGCAAGAAAGACGATGGATACATGAAACCATTGCCGGTAGAGTAGGGCTCGCAATAAATGAATAGTGAAGACAATATAAATTACGATTTCTTATAGTTTATAGCAAAAAAGAATAAATTTATAGTTTGTAGTAAATGGAAACTTCCGGAAATTCAGAACTTTAGAAAACATATAAATTCGTTCTTCCATTCGATCTTCCTAAAGTTTGAAAAAATTTATATTTACAATTCATCAACCTATAAATAAATAAATTCAGTACTTTATAAATTTTTCCAAATTTTAATATAAATGAACATGCAATCCGGCCAAGTTAGGAATCGCTTTGCACATTTACTTATAATTTCGGAAGAATATTTCTGGAAATGGCTGATTTATGAATAAATTAGTTCTCGCCATGAATAAATGGGATGAATAATTTGTTTCTCGATAAATGGATATTGAAATAGTTTTTCCACATGATTTTCAGTTTTGCAGGCTTTATAATAGATTTCTTTAATTTGTTTCCATCAGATTAGCAAAAACTGATTTGCAACTTATTAATTTATAAATAAGCAAATTCAACTCTTTTTTCAATTTTCCATATAAATAATCTTGCAATAAATTTGGTCAGGTTTACAATTTTTCTGCAAATTTATTTATAATTTGGGAAAAAATATTTCTCAGTTCACAAAATTTGTAGCATATGTATTTTCCTAAAAGTGAAATAAACCTACAAATACGGCACTGATATGCGGCACGTGCCAGAGCTTATCGTTGGAGGTCTTTTTCTCTCGTTACCATCGATTAAAAAATGCAATTGTTTTTACAGAAGATTGTTGACAATTGAACATAGTTTATAACTAAAAAGAACTTTATAATTTATTGCAAATCGAAACCAAAATCAAAGTTCTTAATTTTTATGAATTTGTAAATTCGTGTATGTACTTGATTTTCATCTTATTAGCGAAAACTTATTTGCAACACATCTATTTACAAATAAACGAATTCAATACTTTATACATTTTCCAATCTTCAATATGAATGAATTAGCAATTTGACTAAGTATAGAATTTGTTTGCATACTTATTTATTATTTTCTTCAAAGTTTACAATAATCTGGTCAATTTTGTAATCTTTCTGAGAATTTATTTATAATTTTTTAAAGCATATTTCTAAGTTGTGAGAATTTTCAATAAAAGTTGTCGAGCTATCACCCGAGTTTACCCACGGTGGTTGGCGCCCCAGAAATAAAATTCAACATGAGTAACGGTACGGCTCTTGAATCCTAAGTTGCGGCACGCGCCTTGGTACAATTTCGGGAAGTTTGGTTTCCTTATAAATTGATGAGTTGCAAATCAGTTTTTGCTAATCTGATAGAAACAAATAATATAATTTTTTTATAAAGTCTGTGAAACTAAAAATAACGTGGGAAAACTATTTCAATATTCATTTATCGATAAACAAATTATTTATCTCATTTATTTATTGCGAGAACTAAGTTATTTATAAGTCAGCCATTTTCAGAAATATTTTTTCAAAAATTATAAATAAATGTGCAAAAGAATTCTAAACTTGGCCGGATTGCATGTTTATTTATTTCCCCAAACTTGAGGAAGATCAAATGAAAAAAACCTATTTATATATTTTCTAAAGTTCTAAAGTTCCAGAAGTTTCCATTTACTAGAAACTATAAATTTATTCTCTTTTGTTATAAACTATAAAATATCGTAAAAAATTATCTGGGAAAAACGATTGCAATATTTGCTCATGCAGAAATAAATCAATTTTATATTTTCTTCACTATTTATTCATTGCGAGAACTACTCTACCGGCAATAGTTTCATGTATCATCGTCGTTCTTGCGGTATCGTGTGAGTACGGGAGTTACAAAATTTCTGTTTGGTAACGTGTCAATCATGACGCTGCAGTAAATGTCTGACGCTCTAACAGTCAAACTTTCATAATTTCCGGATAGTGTTGTTGAACTTTGGCCCCAATTTACGGCTTTGTGCGTTATCAATCGCGAAATTTTTTTTTAAGGACTTATAGTCGGGAGTTTGAGAATTTGATACCTCGCCCACGAATGCTTCATTGAAGCCGTGATTGTGCATGATCATCAAATTCCTGGTCGGAAATTGAAATTTATCTGACATCACCGGCGCAAACATATGGTCTGCTGTAAGAATACATTGGCGTCGCCACACAAATTCTAAAGTCGGTTTGTGCAATGCCCTTAAATACCTAGCTTTTAAAGAGGACAAAATATATCTCCCTAGGGGATCTGATCACTAAGGGTTGCGTATTAGATTTCATATTTGGAGTCTTGAGGATAGAAGGACATTTTCAAGCATTCAAATATTGTTCAAAATTATCCAAGGACTTATTTATAGTCCATCATTACTTGAATGTGTACCGATAAATGTACTGCAGTTTAACTTTAGAGGTTCGACCATGTTCTACTCCCCGAATTCAAGAAATAATACCTCTGCGATTTTCAATATGTGTAATCTTGCAAACAAAGTGATGTTAGTTCATAAGAATGTTGATTCATTTTAGAAGTGTCTAGTGAAATTCATGAGCGTTTCACATGATTTTTTTGAACACACGAGCACGACGTAAATGCCGCCTGCATTTCTCATGTCATTTTTCAAGACTTAAACAGAAAACTTGCATCTCATAACTTCGACAGGAGAGTAGATTCTTTCGGAATGATAACATATTTCACGAATGAAATCAAACCTTTCCGCCTTATAATTAAACAACTAGAGCGAACTTCTATAAATCTCTTTAGAGAAAAATTATTATTCTTCTCAAAATTTGTTTGTATCTTGTAAAACTGTGCTGTAAGGTCAATTTCTCATTATCAATTTTACTTTCTACTATGGGTTAAAAAACTGGGCGTTCTATCAAGAAAAGAACAAAAAAGAATTTTTCATTCGAAAATTTGTTTATATATTGTACAGTTCGATTATAGACAATACTATATCCCAGTTTACATGCTCTATTCTATAATTATATGTAATCAGGCGCTTTTTACGAACTGGAACTTCAATAGTTTCGTTTTTGGTTAGTATGGTAACCTCGCCGCTTCTGGTGTTCATTTTTGCTTGTTTGTAGTGGTGATTCTGATGGATATATTCCAGCAAGAACAGTAGGACTTTCTAGTATTGCGAAAACTTCACCTTCAAATGTTGATAGTACAGTTTGTTCTTGTACTGGTACAAGCCTGAACAAGTCCTTGCTTATTTTAATCTTTATTCGTTTATCTACAGGAAACGCACATCTCCGAAATTCAAAAATCATCTCCAAATTTCTAATGGGAAACAGCCGAATAAATTCCAGTTGCTCGAGTCCACATACATTTCCGTTGGAATAAGGAAGGATGATAATAGCATCTTCAGATTCAATTCTTATTTTTCAATTCTAATCTTTTGGATAGTTTTTCACGACTTCTTAGCAGTTATCATTATTGTTACCCAAGGGAAATTTGGCCTTCCTCCTCCCGCATACTTTAAAGCAAATAAAGAGGTCCTTGTTGGAAGGCAGTTACTTAACCATCCTAGGCAGAGAAAGTGCACTTTGATGGTACATGTGTACGGGCATTAGTTACTTCCCTCCACCTACTGTTCTAACGACTGTCGTACGTTTTATTTTCACTCTCAACTACTCTAAAGCATGGGACTTCATTCACCGAGAAATGTCTGGAAACTACCCTTATTACATCAAAAATCAAATTTTGGGCACTTAGGGGGCAAAGTTTATTGTTGGCCAAGCATGTGTTTGCCAAATGAGGCGTAGCTGAGTAATTTATTTCAAATTCAATCGCGTGGCATTATATTACTATGATTTATTTACGCAGATACAGCACTTCTTAAAGATATGTTATAATATGTGCCTAATCACCACTAGAGTTGAGGATTATTGCCAAGGTTACCAACGTTTAAACGATTTCCATTCTTTCAACTTAGATGGGAAACACTGGTTAACGTAATGAACAAGGGATTGATTAATAGTCCTAATTTGCTTGTACATATAAATTATCCTTAGGAAAAGAAATGTTTTCGCTTCTCGAAATAAGTGGCCATGATTCACATTATTGTATGCCTGAAACAAAAAATTTCTGTATCTGCAAGATTTACTTAGCCAACGTCAATTCTATAAACTATATTTATTTACTAAGAATTTTTTGTCAGAATAATTATATCAATCTAGACACAAAAATTAGTATATTACACACCGAGCGGCAAATCGGTCGATTCCGCGCCGAGTATGAGGTTGAGCACCAAGGCGAAGCCGAGGCGCTTAACTCATACGAGGCGCTATCGCCCGTTTCCCCCGAGGTGTGTATACTATTTTCCTTGATAGTAGAGGTAAATGAGACTAATCAGAGTGAAAATTTTCTTTTATCAATTTGATACTCTTCAAGGCCGCCTGAATTAAATATAAAACAGGCTTTCCGCCTTTGTCTGTTTGCCTGTTTTCGTTGTCATCACAGTCAGTGTCTGTATACTGGACAAATTTTCATCTTGAGAAGATTAATCAATATAATCCGAATTATTTTCATGTAAGATGTACAGTTTTTGTTCCGATCGTGAACAATGGCATAAAAACAAGAAAATTTTTATTTTCAGAAGTACACCATAGGATTCAATGTCATGCTCAATATCCCGATTTTTATTCAAAGAGATATCTTCTCATTTCTCATCAGGCAGTTGTTATAGAACTTGCTCGTGACGTTTTTAATGCTTGCTCGAGATTCAAACTAGAAAAAATGATCCGACACTGAAGTTTCAAGGTTTGAGGAATTCAGAAAATAAGGACGCGCGATTAAAAGTCAACAGAAAAGTTTATTGCACCTTGTCACACCGTGATAAAATGCGTTATGTGATCGGGGAAAACAATCACACGTAAAGAATAAAAGCTGTTAGAAAAACCAGCACTTAACAACAATTATCGGTAAAAACCACTGTAAATGAGTAGTAGAGTCAAAGAAATATATGAATTAGTCCACAAGCGACGGTACAAGTTAGTGACTCAGAGCATCACCAGGGCCTTATACGGTTAGAGACCACCCCTGAACCATACAATAACAACATTAGAGGCCAAAAATCTGCAAAATATTCGCCCACATTCGGGATAGATGCCCGAATTACTCGTGTAGTAGACAGGGAATGAAAAACCGTTTTCAAGTATTACCCCTACTCTGAGAAGGTTATGATAGATCAGCTTCCATGGATTCAGAAACAGGAATTGGTAATAGCACAAGTTTTACTGCAGGTCTCTTTAGAAGACCGCGTGCCGTCTCCAAGGGAACAGAACAAATTTGACCATCTGAACTAAAGTTTACTTGAACTATCCGAGCGAGAGGCCACTTAGTGGAATCCAAATGTACGCTGCAGACGATCAACCTGATATTGAACTCCGAAAGATGGTAGAGGTATCATTACCTGATCATCAGACTTCGCCTAATATATCGTGGCTGTCACACTTCGAGACAACACGCACTTAACGGCCGTACGACCAGAGATGATACAATATTTTCTCCTTGAGTAGGACAAGGTTAGTTGGAGGCCACCATGTACGGACATCCCTCGACATAATCTAATACGGCATAAACCAGTCGAACTGCCAGTCTCAGCAGTCTATCTGTATCTGAAAAAAGGTAGTGTCTTCAATAATGGACTTAGTTATGGACATGGCAGCCGTCCAGAATGCTTCTTACGAAGCCGATCTATGAATCGAAAACAAAGCGCAGTTATTCATACCAGCTTTGTGAGCGACGGATATTTAGTCGAGAGCATTCAAAGTAGTTCCTGAGCAACTAAAGCAGCATTAGCAATGATCCGTTCCTCTCTATCGACTAACAGGCCAATATTTCCTATTGAACTTGGCCCAAAGAACACGGGCTTGGCCAAACAAACAGGTCCTTGTCACCAAATCAGATGATGTTCCAATCGGATCAGTGTGAGGCCTTGTGATGCCCAATTTGAAGGATTTTCCACTTCAGGTCTAATCGTATAATATTTTCTGTCCTAAGAGCACCTTTGAAAAGCATCATTGTCATACATTCTTGTCTCCTCAATTTTAAACAGTTGCCTTTTAGGTACTTTACTAGGTCTGTTGACGGTACCACCAGTGATCCTAACACTTTTTGTGGCACTTAAGATATACAGCTGGGGGATTGTGGAAGCCTTGCTGTATCCTGTTCCAAAAAATTGGATGCGGATTTGCAAGATTAAGATGTAGCAGATCTGAGTAAGGATCAGAACAACCTGTATGCCATTCTCATGATCATTTAATCAGGAATGTGTGTGTATGAGGACCTGCGAGGCAAGACCCTGGTGCTCTTGCGCACTCAAGATGGCGTACCGCAGCCAAGAGGATTCTGAATTTTTACGTAGCAATGCCAAACCCTTCGCTAATCTGGTTATACTGGTTTTTTATGAATGAAGCAAAAACTACTTGTCTTATCAAAAAGTAAATATCATCAAATTTGTAGATCTCTTTTTGGTGTACAATTTCGGCTCATTTACAGTTTCCCGTACCCTGCATTGTAAGATCAGAAAAAGAAACTTTCTAGTCTTCATGCGGCACATACAGACTTTTTGCCTGGATGTGCTGCATAAGTTTGAGGGAAATATTTTTTATCACTTCGCCTACTTCTCGAAAAATTGCAGATGTATATTTTCAACACACAACTTCATCAAAAATATTCAGTTCCTTTAGGAAGTAATTCGATAAATGGTATATAAAAATTACATATTCTATAAGGTTAATTTGTAATTTGAGATATCTTTGAAAGAAAAATGTTCCCCCTGCTTGGAATTCAAAACCCACAATTTGCATCAGCGTATGTCTAAAGAAAGATACTAAGAACTTTCGAACTTATGGAATTTCTCAAACCATGGATACTTCAAATGAGACTCGCATCCTCTTTCGATAAAAATTGCCAATAAATACAGTACTCTTTTTGAAGCAACAGTAACGTTTAATACGCTGGACGGTATGATGCATGCAGCTGGTATTCATATTCATATAATTCAGATTAGAATATAAAAAACAATCAAGTCATAAAAGTCTCGACTAACTTCTGATGTTGTCTGCTTGGGAAGTAGCGTCATAAATATCGTTGTTCAAATATCAGGCATTTATTCCATTTCTGTTAATTACATTAGATTTCCAAAGCATTTGTTAAGAATTAAATGTTTTTCCCTATCTCGGAGGACTATATCGTATTTCGGAACCGTAAAGAGGATTTCGCAAAGTTTGTATACTGACGCAATGAAAAGTGTTATTTCAATGTTTCAATGTGTGTATTATTTAGTTACGCATTACATAATATATGGTGTAATAAAGCAAACATAATTATGCTCATATCACATTGTTTTGACTTATCTGTTATAATCTATAACTATTCCTTTAACTGGATCGGAAAATCAATGATCTAATTTAACTGACTCAGTCTGATAGTCATTCTAAAATATCCTTATTGTATAGTTTTTGGAATGTACAAAACTAAGCAGCTTCAATACTTATGAGGAACTTAACAGTTTTGAAAGAAACAAACAGCAACTATAAAATATCATTGCGGCATAAATAATAAATTAATTATATCTTACTTATATCTTCCCCCGCAGTGTTTCAAAAAAAAGGTTAAAAGTAATTAACGTTATTTCTTACAAGATAATGAAAGCTGAATGGAGGCCTTGTTTCATTAGAAAACACATCTCTAGAAAGCTACTAGATTTGACTCATCTTTATTCATTAAAAAAATAAAATTCTAATTTCTAAACACCCAGAAAAGTAAAAAACCATGTAGAACAACATCAGAATGCATGAAAAAAAGAACACAAATAACACAAACGTTTCGCAAACATTTTTAAAACGTTTTCTGGCAAACCAAAAACGTTCAGAATTTTTGGTAAGAAAAACGTGTTGGGAACGTTTTGAAAACGTGGAATACTTTGGCTGATTTTTAAGACTCAAGTGAATAAAACTTTCCGGAACCGTTTCACAAACGTTTTAAAAACGTTTGACCGATTAAATTCATCCGATAGATGGCGTGATCTTTCTTGCAAGGATCAGAAAACTATGGTGAACATATACGACTTCAAGCGTTTATGTTTATAAGAAGAAACACGGAAAAGTTATCATTAGAAATTTCGGTTTGGTCTGAATACCATCGAAAGTATATGTGAGCTACTAAATTTTTTTTCTATTTTTCGATGAAACGTTCTTCAGATCTCCTTTGGACGTTTCGCAAACATTTTCCAAACGTTGTATAAACGTTTAATAAATGTCTTGCAAACATTTTAGAGACGTTTGGAAATTTGATCTGCTCAAATACTGCTTGGTCTGACCTTTACCAAACGTTTTCGAAACGTTTGTAAAAATTTTGTTCAGTCAAAGTATAAAAAATGTGCCGAAGAGTCTGACGTTCTGAAAACGTTTTGAGGCCGTTTTTTCACTAAAATCTTCAAACGTTTCAACGTTTGCCAGAAAACGTTTTCCAAACGTTGGATGAACTTTTTGTAAACGTTTGAAAAATGTCTTTCAAACATTTTAGAGACGTTTGGAAATTTAATCTGCTCAAATTTTGTTTGGTGTTACGTTTACCAAACGTTTGAAAACGTTTATGAAAAGTTTTGTTTAGTCAAAGTATCAAAAATGTGCGGAAGTGTCCGACGTTTTGGAAACGTTTTAGGCTATTTTTTTCATTAAAACTTACAAACGTTTGCAGAACGTTCAGTGTTATCCGGGAAATGCACGTAGAAGTACGAAAAGATCTTTACGTAAATCTTGACAGCATTTCAGGAATATCGCAGAAAGAGGCAAGAGGCTTACGCCTATTTTCAGGAAAAGATCTGGACCTGACACGAAAACTAGGCTCGGCAGAAAGAAGGCATATTTGAAGAGAGTGATCCCCATCAGAAGGATGAAAAGATCTTCCACAGGAAAAACCAGGAATAGGTTCGCCGCTCGGCAAACACTCGAAATTTGAACTTAAATCTGCAAAAAGATAGAGAGGATTATATTTTAAAAAAGAGAGGATATTCTTGTTGTAGTCCACCGTTTACAAAACTACGAATCTTGACGAAGTTACGTCAACATTGCTGCTGAACGTTGTTTGTGATTGTTTAGAGGCCCAATCGTAGGGACCGTTCGAACCTGATTGGACAATCAAGTCTTCCTAAAAAAAAAGTCAGGAGAGCATTCCAAGCGTCCACCTGAGTGCACTTGGGTGTACTCAGAGCTGTTCGACGTCGAGAGGTGAGTGTTCGGCTTCACCCGGGTGAATGATACATTTGTAACCTAAAATAGAATACCTAATCGAAAAAATGAATTGTTGATGAAGTATCCAAACTTCTAGCCAAGTAGTTCGATTTTAGACCAAAATATGACCTTTGAAAAACTAGAGCCTTCCTCTGCTCTTGCATTTTGGATCAATTTTGTGTAACTACACCTAAATTATTTTTTCTTGAAAATGAAACCACCTCACCTGGGTAGTTGCTTGGAACGCAACCGACGAAGATGGAAAACCAAATCAGATTTGTATTATATCCTTTTTTCCTATTTATATTATTGGAGTGTTTCAAGATTTCGATTGCTTCTATATGACTTCTTGAAATAATATTTTCTGCCTTCGCGATGATAATTTTTTTGTCGAATAAAATTATATGTCCTGTTTTGATATATTGCTCAGCTACCACTAGTTACGTGAAACGTTCTGGCCTGACTTGATTATTGTGTTCCTCTATGCGCTCTTTCATCACCCTCTTGATTTTTCCAATATAGACCTCTCTGTGTAATAACAAGGTATTTTACATACTTTCAGGTCACTTAAAGTCACTGTCAAACTATCACTAATTGCTTTTGAAATGGGTGGTTGTTGGAAGATCTTTCAGGAATCAGTTCGTTTAAAGACGGCAGCTCCCCATTTTTTTCGATTTCTATAGTAAAATGAATATTCGGGTGTAATCGGTCAATGAAGTTGGAGAACTTGTGTAGTTTATCCCGTCTATGTCCTCAAATGATAATTTTGTACAATAAACCTGAAACATGCGATCAAATCTCACTCAGCTTCTGACGCTTGACCGATGCACATCGTGCTCTGATTGCTCTGTAAATTTTTTATTTTGTGGCTCAATTTGTGAATATTTTTTGGCGAAATCGAGTCACGTGTGTTAATGGATCTTCCGTGTATATGCATTCCTTCAGGGATACTTTTTGTGACATTATTCTTCGTGAACTGGAAGAAAAATTGTTTTTATTCAAGTAGAGTTGTACTACTCGCTACACAAACATCTCACTTGGTGCGACAATTTTCATCGTTTCTTCGTGATAGTAACGGAATGTGCGTGCTGTTTTAACGGGAAAATCGAGAACGGGTTTCGAATTTTCAATCTTCTTTCGAATAGCTGGTATTAGTACATTTTTTTGGAGTTCCCTCCATTGTTTTCATGTATTTCAATTATTGCCGTAATAATCAACCCATAACATCATCCCACTGTGATCCTTACACCTGTCCTCAAAATACCGTCTAACCCTAAGTTGGTCGTTTTGGGTCCTGATGAAACGGAGGAACGCTGTCCGCAGTGCAGTACCGTGCTGGTATAAAAAGTACAGGCTATGGTACACTTTTTCATGAAGGGTGCTTCAATAGACAGAAAGTCTTGGAGAAAGGGGTGATGTCTAAATGCTACCAACCATCCAGATCAGCTTCTACATCAAACCCAATAGTAAAAAACGAGGCACTAGAACAGAGGTGTCCAAGCTGAGAGCAACTGAGCCACATGTGGCTCCGGCCATGATTGGCAGTGGCTCTTGCTTTTCGGTTCGACATATGTTTGGGAGAGTACATTTTCTAGTCTCGCGCGCCGTGAAAAAAGTACTATACCCTGCTTAAAACTTCGGGCGAAGTTCGGACGAATTTCAGATTCCGAAATTTGCCCGAATTTCTCTGGAAGAGATCTGGTTTTCGTCCTCCGGATGCTATCCGACAGTGTCCTCAATTCGTATTACGGAAGGATCATGAAAATAAATCTAGTTCTCATGCGGTAGAATCCAAAAGTTCCCGGTGTGACGGATTCAATCAATCCGGAAAGAATCCGTTTGAGTACGTATTTTGTACGGTATAAAGAATGTTGAAAATCCGGGATGTATCCGGTCATGTCCGTTTCTTGGAGGGTCTTCCGGATGTTAATAATCCAGATTGTGTCCGGTCGAATTCGTGTTTTGTACGGTCTAAAGAATGCGATCAATCCGGAATGTGTCCGTTCGGGTCCGTGTTTTGTACAGTCTTCTGGATGGGGTTGATCCAGTATGTGTTCGGTCGAGTCCGTGTGTAGTATGGTCTGAAAAATGTGATCAATCCGAATTGTATGCAGTCATGTCCGTGTTTTGTACGGTCTTCCGGATGTGATTAATCCGGATTGTCTCCGGTCGAATCCGAGTTTTGTACGATCCAAGGTATGCGATTAATGCGGAATGTTTCCGTTTTGCTCCGTGTTTTGTACAGTCTTCTGGGTGCGGTTGATCCGGTATGTGTTCAGTCGAGTCCGTGTTTAGCACAGTCTGAAGAATGTGATTGATCCGAATTGTGTCCAGTCATGTCCGTGTTTTCTCCGGTCTTCCGGATGTGATCATTCCGGATTGTGTCCGGTCGAATCCAAGATTTGTACCGTCTGAAGAATGCGAATAATTCGGAATGTGTCCGTTTGGCTCCGTGTTTTGTACGGTCTTCTGGATGCGGTTGATCCGGTATGTGTTCGGTCGAGTCCGTGTTTAGTACGGTTTGAGGAATGCGATCCATCCGAATTGTCTCAATTCATATCCGTGTTTTGTGTAGTCTTTCGGATGTGAATAATCCGTTTTTTGTACGGTCTGGAGCAATTATTCCGGAATGTGTCCTTTTGGCTCCGTGTTTTGTACGGTCGTCTGGATGCGGTTGATCCGGTTTGTATACGATCGAGTCCGTGTTTAGGACGCTCTAAAGAATGTGATCAATCCGAAGTGTGTCCAGTCATGTCCGTTCTTTCACGGTCTTCCGGATGTGATTATCCCGGATTGGGTCCGCTGTCGTCCGTTTTTTGCGTGGTCTTCCGGATATGATTGATTCGAGTTGTGTCCGGTCGACTCCGTTATTTGTACGATTTTCTGGATATGAATAATCAGGCTTGTATCCGGTAATTTTCTTTGCTTTGTATGGTCTGGAGGATTAATCGGCCCACATTCCGTTTTTACTTTACCAAAATATAACTCAAAGCTGCGGATTGATTCCGGATGGATGTGGACTAGTTCCGAAATAAATGTTTTGACTGGACGGATTTCGGATTCAATCAGAAGACTTCCGTTTTCACTTTAACTTTACAGAATCACAACTCAAAGCCGCAGAATAATTTCGTATAGGACCAGACTATTTCCGGATTCGATGCTTTGACCGTACCGATTTCGGATTCATCTGGATCACTTTCTATTCTTTACTTAAAAAAAATAATTTTGGGTTCTGAATTCCGCACTGATTTCAGATTGAGCCAGACTATTTCTGGAGTCGATGTTCTTGCACGGACAGATTTCTGATGTAACCGGACCTTTTTCTGGACAGACTTCGGACTCATCCAAACAATTCCTGGCTTTTTTCGTACAGTTTCCGGATAAGAGTGGACAGTCTTCGGAAAAACTGAAAGAATCGGATCGATTTCAGATAAGTCCGGAGCTATTTCGATATCCGAAATTTTTAGCAGGGTAGCCTCTTAGCACAGAAAAATTTAGAATCGGAATTATTGAGTTGTGGAATTTGCCAAGACAAGCCGGATTTGAGTAAACTGATAGAAAATGAAGCGTGTCCACAATCGCATCGAATATTAAATCAGGAAAAGTATGTTCATATTTGATTCAACAATTGGAAATAGCGTTATAATTATTCTTTTTAAAAAAGTGGCTCTCGATCCGAGTTCGGAGCCACTTCTGGCTTCGACCAGAAAAAGGTTGAACACTTCCGCACTAGAAGCTATTATGTCCATGCATTTATTGTCCGATCAATTAGATGTTCTTTCTGATCGCCAAAAAGCCACTGATGATTCTGTGGAACAAATCAAGACGAGGTTGGAAAATGTAGAAACAACGCCTACTGATATTGAAAATGCAGGTTCGTCTGGTAGTTCTAACGATCTTGCTGCTGAAGTCCTAGAACGTCAACTCAGAATTAAAAACATGATTTTCCTTGAAGTAACCGAATCCACCGCAAACTCTTCCGAATCAAGAAATAGTGAAGATAAATCCAAACTCAACGATATTTTTTCAAAACTCGATGTGTCACTGGATGGTTTGAAAATATATAGGGTGGACGAGAAATCGAGTAACAAAAGTCGACCAGTCATAGTGACTTTCAAAGATACGGCCTCGGCTTTCAACTTTATTCGTCAGAAATCGAAATAAGATGACCCGATTTCTTTTCATATCGATCAAACGTAACTGCAGAAAGATAATTCAAAAATTGGAAATTAAACTTCAGGTTCTCAGAAATGATGGTTTCACTACCAAAACTATCAGGTTTCCAATGGGATTCCCAAAATTGTTGATATTGAATCTCAACAGCCAACAAAAAACTGATAAACAATAAGCCAGGAGTCAGCACGCACTCGTCTTCTTTCTCAATTCATCATCAAAACGTACGAGGTATTAAGACGAAGCTGCTGGACCTGCGAACATCATTGTTGACATCGTGGACACGCTTGGATATTATGATTCATACAAAAACATGGCTGCATCAAAGAATTTTCGACGCTGAACTTGGTATTTAAGGTAATCACATTTACAGAAAGGATCGATCTTCAAACAAAAGAAATTTTGGGAGAAGAGGCTTGGTTTTAATTGCGGTAAGTAAAAAAATTGCCGGTAATGAAATATCAATTCAAAAATTTCTATTGAACAAATTTTTTTCAAAATTAAACTTGCTCATACTATTAATATAATCGGCTCTGTGTATTTCCCCCTGATTCACCGGACGAAAATTACAATAAACATGTTGCGTCCTTAAATGATGTGATCCCAGGAAACTCAATAGCATTGGAAATAGTCCAGGCATTTTTTTGGACTAAATTTTCTTTAATATCAGTCTTATAGATGTTCAAAAGTCAGTAGACACTTTGATTAAATGTGACCCATTTCGCACACCCTTAGAATTTGACATACCGTTGCACGATGGACTACCTTCAGTGGATGAAGTTTACTTGTTTTCAGATTCTACTAATGCCAACTATGATAATATCCTTGAGTACCTCGCAGAGGTCGATTGGCGAAATGAATTAGAGTCAAACGATATTGAAAGCGCAACTGAAAATTGTTATTATTATGTTAATTTTGCGATTGAGAGGCATGTTCCAACTGAAAAAGTCTCCCTTTCAACACACTACACGTGATTTAATTTAGTGTTAAAGAACCATACTCGACTAAAAATGTTTTTCCATAAAGGATTTAAGCAAAGTCGAAATTCAAATGATTATGAAATTTTCAGTTCTTTAAGACCCAGGTGTGAAACCATTGGAGAAAGTCTTTATCTGCAGTTTACCAGTGATATGGAAAATAAAATACAGGAGAATTTAAGAACTTTCTGGCGTTTCGTCAGTAAGAAGCGGAAGGATTCAACCGCCCTAAGAAGTATAGATTCTAATGATATAGAAATCAACAAAGGTAAGGGGATTGTAAATGTCTCGCACAACACTTACAGTCTGTATACAGCAACAACCAATTTCCAAATCATTCCATAAATTTTGACTATGACGTTGGACTATCCGCCCTTGGAATATCTACACAGGACGTTCTCAAAAGAATGTCTAACCTAGATCCTCACAAAGGAGCAGGCCCGGACAACGTGCCACCTCGTTTTTTAGAGTGTATTAGTGTACTTTCGACACCTATAAGCATCCTTTTCAATCAATCTTTGATATCTTGGATTGTCCAAAATACAAGACAGTTTTTTAGCGGATTGTCTCAAAGATTCTTCCAGTAATATTTTTATTAATGAACAGCATGGATTCCAGCCTAGTAGATCTACGGTTACAAACCTCTCCGTGTTAAGAGAATTCGTTACAAAAACTATGGATAAGGGTCATTAGGCAGGTACGATTTACACTGATATCGCATGAGCATTCGATTGCGTTAACCATGGCATACTTTTATCTAAATTAAAAGCCTTTGGGTTAAGAGGACCAGTGCCTAATCAGCTCAGTAGTTATTCGAAGAAGATACCTATATATTTTGTTATCTTCATGAATGATATTGCAGAAGATATAACTTTTGTAAATTTCTTACTCTACGCGGATTATTGGAAGTAAATGTATGCGATCAATTAATTGAAGATGCGAATTTATTGCAAAGGGATCTGGATAATGTAAGTAATTGGTGTCAAGTCAATGATATGTCATTTAACGTAAGTAAATGCAGGTTTTGGAAATGATCAATGATTTACGTATTCTCATAGACAACAATGTAACTCTTGCGTCGTACATGCGAAATATTGTATTGAAAGCTTCAAAAATGTTGGGTTTTGTTTTACGCGTGGCCCGAGATTTTCACCAAGTAAACACTTCAAGAACCTCGTTCACATAGTTGGTTCGCCCAATACTTCAATATGCGTCAGTTGTTCGGAATCATTACCAAGATATGTATACCGAAAAATAAGAATCAGTGCAGAAGAGATTTTTGAGGTCAATTGCGTTTAGGATACGTATTCTTGAGGACACAGCTGTTTGGAAATTGTAACTGAAATAATAAATCTAGACTCACTCGAACATAGGAGGTTTCAGGCTGGAAGAGTTTTCTTGTACAAGCTCTCAATTGGTTCAATAGATAGTCCTTCACTACAACAAATTTCATTCGATATTCCTTCTAGAAATTTGAGGAATAAAGATCCTGGCTTTTCTGAAATCCCATTCCGTAAAACTGAATATGGATCACACGCACCTCTGTCTGAAGTCTGTCGTAATTATAATAGAATAAACAACATATCCTACACGAATGAAACCAAACACCAATGGTTGACGCAGCGGCCAGTGATGCCTTACGCAGCAATAATAAAAACATGACTGAGTCCTTCGTGCGCGTCTCTGATCATTGTTGACGCATGAATAGTTAGTGCGTGCGCAGCACTCACCAATATGCGAAACAAAAAATGCGGGTGGCAACAGCTTCATGCGGGTCGGCGCGACCCGCATGGAGTTTTTCGATGTTCTTCGCTCGCAAGTCTCATACGCATAGGCGTGATTCTTTATTGTTTTGCAAATTGCCAATGTTACATTAGTGAGTGCCACGCATGCACTAACTATCAATGCGTATAAACTATGACCACTGACGCACACAAACAACTCAGTCGTGTTTTTATCTTTATTGCGTAAGACATCACTGGTCACTGCGTGAACACTAATGAATCGTACGTGAGCACTAATGAATCGTGCGTGGACACTAATATATGGTGCGCACGCAGCGTGCAGTGGTGTCTAGACGCTTTTTTCACGCCAAACACGACTGAGTCGTGTCAAACGCAAGAATCAATGGTGTTTGGGTTTCTCCGTATACGATGTCGACATCTTCAATCAATCTATGAGTCATTTCGTATAAACAACTGAGTCATTTTCTATTGTGTAAAATTCTTTTCCTAGTAGTATTTTTTAGAAAGAAATGAATAAATTGCATTTATTATAAGATCTAAAGTACTACTCATACAAACTGTGTATGAAAATTACAAGCCTTCCATTCCTCAAGTATTTCTTTTGTTATATACTGAGTATGAAATATACTTTTGTATTTAATGATGTAAAAACATCACAGCAAAAATCAATTTGCCATCGACGAGCAGCTCTACGAATGTTGAGGAAAGGAAAATCGGAAAGGAAAATACTCCAAAGACAGTCTACTATTCAGTGCAAAATACGAAAAATGTGATCAAAGTCGGGACTGTTTTAGAACCCAACATCTCGATTATAATAAAAGACAGCCCTGATTGTAATATTCGTATTTTGAAAAGTAACCAAGAGATGTGAGTATGAGGCGACATTTTCTGGAAAAATCTTGAACCTTTGTGTAATTCAAGATAAACTTTATTGAAAGTTTAGTTTAACGTTAACTTCAGTATTTAATAAACTTATATAAAATGTGTGAGTTTGTGGAATGTGCTTTTTCCTCATTTTCAATTTTTCTTGTTTTTATTTTACTTCAAATGCTCTTTTTTGTATATTTTTTTCATTTCTAGTCATTTTGATATATTCTTTTCCATTATCAATCCCTTTTTTTGTGTTTTTCTTCATTAAGAATTCTTTGTATGTGTTTTTGTTTAATTTTGAATCTTTTTTTGAGTTTTTTTCATTCTAATTTTTTTCGTAACGGGGTCCACTGCCTCCTGAACCCCCCAACAAGGGGCTCTTCCATGTGGTATTTGGACAAAATAGTATGTGCGAATCGTGGAGGATGGTCGATTGTGAATGAGCATTCTTACCGCGCTCGCTTCGCTCGCGCGTCAAACGAGTGCTCATTCACAATCGACTATTTTCTCCACTCGTAGCACAATGTACTATTTTGAAGCGCACATCAGATTCTTTATTTTTTGTTTATACTGAAATGACCACAGACGTTTTCTGTAACTTGAAAGCGTAACCACCTATCCTTGAACAGGGGAGAGGGCTCATGCATCAAGCCATAAGAATGTCAGATAGCAAACCTTTGTAGTTTCTGGGACCGAGAGAAGAGTCAAGGTGTTATTGTGGTGCTACTATTTTTGGCTTTTTGACAAGGTATGCAGTGATAAGTGAAAGGCGAAAGTGCTAAGTGTGTGAAGTTGAAGGGTGAGAGATTGTGTGAGAGTGGAGGGAGGAAAAGAAAGGGTGAGAGTGA
>WSXT02202669.1:0-18548 GCA_011762715.2 Neuroterus valhalla | reverse complement strand
TTTAAAAAATAACGGAGCATTAAATTTGGCAATAGGGCATTAAATTAGCCTTAAATGAGCCCTTAATTATGACATAGGTCTGAACTTGATTCGAAGATGTGGTTACGTCAGCTTAACACACCTAATTTCTGATGACTGGAGCACCTGCTATTAATCTACCCTATCTTTCTCCAAGACGCGACGCGACGCCTCCCAAGCGTGTTACGTAGGCGAGAGCAATTGCGAATTACGACAGGACAAGAACGAGTCACACACCTATCTGCAGAATGCAAAATAAAATATACGTCCTTCTCATATCATTTCATATGAATCCATCGACAGGAGCACCGTACAATGTTAGAAAATACCTACTTCATTTTATTCGCAAAATGTAGATCCACTCTTCCTATAAATTTCCTTAACGTGACCATCGACCTCCTTAGTACGTATATAAAATATCGACATCACTTATGATATTAACTGGCATGGTATCGCACGATCACTACCTTTCCTTATCAGCTTCTCTTGATGCAGTTTATGCACGGACATACCTACTTTATTGATCCCAGAAAATGTTCGATTCTATTTTCAGGCTTTGACCTGCTCTATGGCAATAAAATAATATATCATATCATAATCAAGAGACACTTTGAAACTTATAAAGAGTTCAAATTGACGGAGAAATTAAGAACAATCATTGTTCCAGCGAACTTGAATACAGGAAAATTTCTACAGATGAAAGAATTTTTATTACTTATAGTTGAAATAATTGTTTATACTCTAACTCTAACCTCTCCTTTACATAACCTCTTCAAAGTGCAAGGCGGGAATCGAACCCGCAACCAGACGGAGTGGTCCCAAAGCTCATGCCTCAGCCCCCACGAACAACTGACGACCTTTTTAATGTTACGTTGAAGGGTTCCAAATATTCTAGCAAATTCCAGAACATTTCACAATTACATAATAAAGTAGAACATCTATAATCTTCATAACTAAGCTTTGAGAAAATAAAAATAACAGTTTTCTAAGTCATATAAATAACTTAATAAAAGCATAAAAGGAAAGGCCTCGTCATTAGGTTTTAATTCAGAGGAAATCAAAATAACCTCTCATTACTCCTAAGAGAAGAAAAACTTCTAACTTTAATTTTACCACTCTTTACACTATTTCAGCCTACTTATTGAGTCGTGCTAAGGCCAGGAATTTTCAAACAAAAAATTCAAATTTTTAAAAGAAGTGTTTAATTTTCCACGAAAAAATCTTATTGGATCAAAAAATAAAACAAATTTCCACCACATTGTTCAATTATCTACTAGACAGTTGAATTTTAAACACAAAAAAATTAATTTTCAAAGAATTAGTCAGATACTCAACCACAACAGATATATTTTCAACTTAAAAGTTGTAATATTCACTCCTCCCCTCCCTCCTCCAAAAAATTTCCATATGAGATAAATTTCCAACAAAAGTGTAAGGTCCTTAACCGAAATACAATAATTTTCAACGAAACAGTTCCATTCTTGACCACAAAGGTCGATTCACTACTAAAGCATTGGAATTTGGAAGAAAAAGAGATGACTTTCTAACAAAACTGTTAAATTTTGAACAAAAAAAAAATAAAGTTATAACCATTTACTTGATTAGATTTCCAAATAAATAAGATAAATTTTTGATTTAAAGAATGAATTTCGGATCAAAACTAAACTAATTTCGAACAGAATAGTTCAATTCTTAGCCAGAAATAAATCTCCAGCAAAATAAAAATTAACAAATTTTTATTCTTTTTTAACAATTGGACACTTTAGAGTGTAAGCTTAAATTTTCGCAACATACGCTTTATTCATTTACACGTCGTATAATCTAGATTGATCCGAATTTAAAATATTTTCCAATAATTTCTAATTTTTGAAATTGAAAAAATGTCCAATTTTCAACTGTATAATTATGAAGGCTTCCAATTTGAAGCATGTGCTTTTTAAATCGTGAAGGATTTCCCCCAAATGAAGAATTTTAACCCAATAATATGAATTTCCAATCAAGTAGTTCGGTAAGACAAATTTTTCTCATAATTCCTTATATATCTTTCTATTATTCATTTAAATGCTCATTATTCTATAATATTTTTGTATATAATGATTTAATTGTTCGAAATTAAATTTTCAAGCTAATTTTGATTTCCAACTGCTGAAAAGTCAACGGTTAGGAATTGGGAAAAACTTATGTCCCTTACAAATGTTACATTTTTTCCAATAATTTACTTAATTGCATGGATACATGTAATTTCCCATGAGAATCTCAAACATTGGAATTTCAGCCATCAAACAAATTTTGAAGAAAGTCTGGATGAATTGTTTTCTTTTCTCAAACATTATAAAATATCTGAACATTTTGAAACATTGCTCAATATTCTCGAAAGCATACATTTTTACATTTTGAACTTTTCTAGTATAATCTAAAGAATCTCGGAAGGTTCTGAGCTATTTTAAATCATTCAAAAATATTCAAGAATTTCGGAATATTTCTGGAATACTCCAGAACATTTTGTAATGTTTCGGGAACACCCAGACATTTCTAGAATTTTTCAGAAATTTGAAGTGAGGTTCTCTGTTTCTCCGGCAATATAAAATTCCAGAGTAATTTCAAAATACCACATTTGGAAAAATTCTGAAAGAATGCCAGATATATTCGCAGACTATTTGAGAAATCCGTTTGAAATATATGAAATTTCAGAAAATTCTGTAAGATTCTGCAATAATTTAGTACAACCAAAAACTTTCAAGGATATTACAAAATTATAATATAAAAAATTTTAAAACATAATTCTAGAATAATGTAGATTGTAGCACATTTAGGAATTTAGGAATTAAAGTACCCATTCAACTTGAATCACACTTAGGAAAGGGTAACAAATTGCTTCTAATTAAAAGTCAGAACACAAGGCGATTATCTAAAAAAAAAGGTAAAAAAAAGGTTGAAAATTACAACTAGGTCCATAAAATATTGTAAGATCCTAACACGCTTAAAATCAAGAGCAATTGCATAATAATTTAGCAGTGCTGAATGAATGTTAGCTTGATTATAACATTTGTTTCTGACACCTGTGAAAGTAATATTAATCGGGTTTGAATCGCACATAGTCTCGATAAGTCTTAAACATAGTTCTGTCAACATTTATGGGGCACCCTGTAGATATTTCTATACCGTGCCCGATACCTCGCCTTCACGCTCTGTTCGTCACATGTCGAGTATGTAGTTTTGATACTCGGCACTTTTTTCAACATTTTCTCTATACCTACCTCGTTACGAGTCGCGAAAGTGCAAGCATTTATATACCTAGAAATGCCCCTCGTTATTTGGCTACGGTGTTTCGATTCATTATTTTAATTCGTTGCTTCAGTTACCCACTTTTCCTAACTTGAAAGTAATTAAACCTGCAATTCATCAAGAATCTCTGAATCTCTCTCTGAATCTGAATAATTTCAAATACATCATTGAAATTCAAGTTCTGGCGATTTTGAGGGTTTATTTGAATGTTTGCTTATTTTGACACACTCTATCTGCAATATTTGACGATCTCGTGCAATCCTATGCAATCTCCTTCAATCATCTGCGATTTTTTACAATCACAATATTGCCATCTTTCAATGAAAATGTTTTTTTGCACAATTAAGCCACAATCCCTTACCGGGTAAGCGTAACTCTCGAATAGTCATGATTGGTGGTGTTGAATACACATAAGGGCATAGTCTCCCGCCAACATGCCGAAAGAACGCGGTATTCCCGGAAAGTCACCAATCCAAGTACAAACCGCGTCCAACGCTGCTTAACTTCAGTGATCGGACGGGAACTGGTTTTTTCAGCGAGATTTTATAAGAAATGATTTTTTTATCAAATAGAATAATTAAAATAACAAAAACAAAGCAAAAATATTACTATCAGTCAACGAAAAAAATCAGTTAACGATAACAAACAAAAAAACAACAAATATGCAACAAAATAGTTCAGTTTTAAACGAAAGTGATGAATTTTTACATAATATTATGAATCTTCAACTGAAACAGTTGAATTTCAAACCAAGAAGATGAATTTTCAACTAAAATTTTTAATATTTAACAAGAGCACTTCAATTTCCAACCATGGAAGTGAATTTTCAGACAAAAAGATTAGATTGCTAACAGAAAGATCAATTTTCTACCAAAAAAATACAATATTTCAACATAATAGTTGAATTTCGAATTGGAAAAATGATTGTTTTCGACCGAAAATGGAACAGTAACATTTTTGGTTTAAAAAAAACCAATTCATAGGAAACAAAGTTTTTAACTAAAACAAAGAATCTTCAATAGAAAAAGTTGAATTTCAAACCAAGAAGATGAATTTCCAACTAAAATTTTAAATATTTAACAAGAGCACTTCGATTTTCAACCATGCAGATGAATGTTCAGACAAAAAGATTAATTTTCAAATAGAAAGATCAATTTTCTATAAACATGTTATGCATACACAAAGTTGCAAATATTGCCAAACTGTTAAAAACCTCTACTTTTATGAAGATTATTGAATTTTTTTTTCTTTTTAATGAAAATTTTTTGAAAATTAATTTTACTTGAGGCTCTACTGGCCTTAAGAAACACATTCTCATTACAATATTCACCACCGATATTTACATCTCGCATAGTTTGGCGAGCAAATTGAATTTTTCATTGTTCCAAAAACATTGTCACGAATACAACAGAAAATAAACGTCTTATCGAAAAATACTCCATATAAAACTTGTAGATCTTTTTAGATAAACAATTTTTCTACTTAATATTTCTTCTTGCCTATTATTGTTTAACTGGGAAATGGCATTTTCTTATTTTTGTAATTGCGTTATCGTCATTAAAACGAAAACTGTACGTCTCATCAAAAAATTATCAACACTTAATTTGTAGATTTTTTTAAGATGAACAATTTTCGTTTATTTCATTTTTTCTCGTATCCCCCATAGTTTTGCTAAAAAATAATTTTTTTCATTTTTGGTAACATTTTTCACGATTTAAATAAAACTATGCATCTTATGAAAAAAATGGTTCCAATAAAATTTTTTATGAATAATTTTGGTCCTTAACATTTTTTTGTACCTTGCATGATTTGAGCGGAAATGTGAATTTTTGATTTTTCAAAGAGCTATATCGATGGAATATTTCAGTGCAAAATAACTTTCTTTTTGAAAATGTTTTCTTGAAAATTCGTTCTTTTTTGTGTTTATAATCCAACGATTATGGTGGTAAGTCTGACCATTAGTTTTGCAGAATACCTCTTTTGTTGTTTATTCATATTTTCGGTTGAGTTTCAACTGTTTTTTTTTTCACGAAATTCATCTTCTTGGCTTGCAAATTCAAAAATTTGGTTGAGATTTTTTTCTTCGTCACTGGAAAATCTTTCTTGGTTGGAAATTCAACTTTCGTTGAATGTTCGTCGTTTCGCTTTTTTAATATTTCTCTCTTTTGGTAGAAATTTCGTCATTCTTAGTTAATAATCTGAAAATATTGTCGAGTAGTCATCCTTTTTCGTTGAAAATTTAACATTTCTGCAGGAAATTCGTGTCTTTGGCCTTGAAAAAAAAAACACTTTGTTTGCAGTTTTTGTTATGTGCGTTCTTGACTGGAAAATCTTTTTTGTTCAGTTTACATATTTATTTTGGAAGAGAATTCAACTATTTGGTTAAGAAGAGTCTTTTTCGTAGAAAACTCTTACTTTTAGGTTAAAATTTTACCTATATTGTTAGAGAATTCAATGGTTGAAATTTATTTTCTTGTTGCCTAAAAAATCTTTCTTCTTAAAAAATTCTTCGTTCTGGTTTAAAATTGCATCGCTTTTGTTAGAAACCTAATATTTTTTTGATAAAGTTGCAACTGCTTTTAAAAATATTAACCTGTTGTAGTTAATGATTTAACTTATGTGTTATGAACCTTTTTGGTTGAATGCAACAATTGATTTTTTGACATTCTCATCATAATATTATGAGAAGGTATTAGATTTTTTTTTTTTTTTTTTTTTTTTGTGAAATGAACTTCCTGATTCAAAATTCTTTTTTTTTAGATTCATCTCTTTGGTTTAAAATTCAACTATTTGTTTGAGAATTCTTTCTTTTTGTTGCCGAAAAGTATTAATTTTTTAACTGGAAATGTAATTATGTACTACATTTTTGTTACCAATTGATCCTTTTAGTTGAAGCTTCAACTATTTGGTTCAAAATTGGTCTTTTATGGTAGAAAATTGATCTTCCCCATTGAAAACTCATCTTTCTGGTAAAAAATTCAACTATTTTGATCAAAATTGATTTTATTCTAATAAAGTTTCCATACTTGGATTTAAAACTGTACGAAAATTATTTCAAATGGGATTTATTATAGTTCCTATGTCAATTTTTTGGAAGAATTGATTTCCCTTTTTTCGTGAAAGACCTTCTCATTTCTCCTCTTATGAAACATTTTTTTATGTGGAGAAAAACCAGTAGTTATCTATTCAATCAGTAGAGTTTTATTTATTTACTTCTACAAATTTCATTAAATATTCATCATGTAATAGAAGGGGCCTAGACTAGACGATAAAAGTTAGGTGATGAAAAGGTTTTCTAGCCAGTGCCTGATTAGAAGCCTTAGCTAGATCCTGGCTAGAACAGCGTTACAGAACTAGTCCGGCCCTTTCCATATTTTCCAATCAGCACCTGATCAGAAAAAGAGGGAACTATACAGGGCCCTTCTAAATTCCGATCCCAAATTCTACATTATGCTTCAATAAACTTTGGGAATTCTATCAGAGATTTCGCTGTGAATTCGGCTAAGATATACTTTGAGGATAGTTCTATTGTATTTCACGGAGAGTACATACAAAGGGGATTCTTCTTTTGTCATTAGTATTATTGCGAGTTTGTCAGTTTGAGGCGTCCTATTCTGAATCCTCCAAGTGTTACTTGTTCTTTTCTTTTATCCCCATGGGATGGTGAAGTTTCATGAATATTGTCTCCATGTTGTTCCTCATTTTATGCAATGGCTTTTATTCTGAGACGTTTATTATTCCATTGCTCCATATAGCTCGATAGTTCCTTTGCAGTTCTGAATAGAGGTTGTATATTACGTTTAATGGAGATGGGCGGGAAGTTGTAACTATGTTATATCATCGATTTTATTTGGTTTTATTTTCCTCTATCCCCACATAATCTGGTAGTAGTCTTTTCCTTTTTTGTTTGATTTCTGAATGTAACTTGTGGATTTGTCGCGTTAAAGGGTCTTATCCGGCAGACTCTTGAAGCGATAGAGCTTGAGGATTTAGTGAGATGATTTTGTGTAATAATCTTTTGAGTTTGCGCTAGAGTGGTTTTGAATATTGCTTCAAGTGATCAGGTGGTAATCAGGGTGGCGACTTGACCGGGAAATGCCCGGGGGTTTAATTAAGAACCGGGAATTCACTTGACTCAACCTAGACTATTAAAAATTCTACCGAAAAAATATGAAAAATGACAGCTTTCTTTTCATGAATCAAAAAGATATCTTATCATTTAATTTTAAGAATGTAACATTCCTGTTATCTGATTCTTAGAGTATTTAAATACATATATGCGTCATGAGAGGAAGAATCTTTTTTCCATTAAGAAAAAAGTTTTGCAAATTTGTTGCTTTGTGAAATTTTTTTAGCTGACGCAAATTTGATAATCGAATTGATGATAGCCGAAACTCACAATTAGAATTATTATCTTCATTTTTTCCAGAAAAATGTGTTTATCACGTGTCATTTGCTTTTCCTCATATATCTGACTTGGGACAGGGAATTTCAAAAAATAATTATAGTCTTTATTTTAGGACAGGGAGTTTTAGTGAAGAAGTATAATTTCACTTGAAACAGGGAATTTTTTACATGGAACGGAAACGGATTTTAAAAAAATCATTTCTCCAATTCAAAATTCGTCACAGTTTTATAGTTCTCTATACTTAATTTTCAATAAAGAAATTACTTCAAGCAGTCAAGACTAGAAGTAGTATTCCGAAGGAGGAATATTTCTGAATTATGATAGAAAACTTGTTTACATTGTTCATTGCAAATTCATCCTTTCGAGTTAAAAAATCGACTACTTGTTTGAAATTTAAACTTGTTTGTTGGAAATAAAATTTTCTTGTTAAAGTAGCATTATTCCGATTCAAAAATGTACTCTGGTTGATATTGTAACTACTTTTTTTTAAATAAATTAATCTTTTTCTAGTGAAAATTCAAGTACTTAGTTCAACGAATTGATTTTTGAATTTGAAAATTAAACTATTTCTTTGAGAATTCATGAACTTAGTGGAAAATTAGCCTTTTTTGTAGAAAATTATTCTTTATGGTCAAAAATTCATATTTTTGCTTAAAATACATCTATTCATTTAAATATTCATCATTATACCCAAAGATTCATCGGTTTGGATGAAAAACAATTTCTTGAAACGAAAGTTCAACTGTTTCATTTTTAGTGCCAAATTGATCTTTTCTAGTTCAAAGTTAGATATTTTGGTGAAAATTTGTCCTTTTGAATTGAAAATCCATGTATTCCGTTGATGCTTCACATAATTTGTTGAAAAACCGATTTTTTATAGAAAATTATCTTTTTCTTCGGAAGTTAATACTCTTATTCAAAAATTCTTTTTTACGGTTAACAATTCAAGTTAATCTGTCAAACATTTTCCATTCTAGTCGAACATTCATCTAGTTAAAAAAATTTATGGTTGGTTTAAAATTAATTTTTCAAGCCAAAAATGTCACTATTCCATTTTTCTCTGGAAATTTTTATTTTTATGGTTCGAATTTTAACCATTCTGTTGAAAAATTGTATTTTTTGGTTGAAGATTTCTTTTTTTTTTGTTAAAATGAACTATTCTAGTAAAATGTTCATCATTTTTTATTTCACCATTTTGTGTATAAATGTAATGATTTGTTTGACAGTTATTTTTCCCATTCTCCTTCTGAATGAGAAGGTATTGGTTTTATGCGAGAATTGACATTAGCGGATTCAATGAAATCTCCACGTTTTGATACCCCCTGAATCAGAAAAAACTATTTTCACCAAGGTGTCTGTCTGTCTGTCCTTAGTCTGTAATCTGTACAAACGATAAATTTCGAAAGAATAATTATATTGGATTGTGCTTTGGCACACTTTTTTAAAACCGGAGAAGAAAGGACGAGTTCGTTAACCAGCTATTTTGGATGAAAAATCAAAGAGGGGGAGCATTTTGAAAATTTTGTTGTCCTTTTTTTTCAAGAATAAAAAATGGTAAGTACAATTTTTTGTAGCACTTAAAAAGTGAAACAATTTATCCTTATCATTTTTTTCCGATAAAAACAAAATTTTCAAAATTATCAGCTCAACTCCTTTAGTTAGAGATCCCTTTTTTAGTATAAAACACGAATGCTTGCTTTAAAATTAGGTTTTTAAACTAAAAATGTTACTGTTCCATTTTGGGTTAAAAATAATTATTTTTTGACTTTGAAATTCGACTATTCTGGTAAAACATTATATTTTTCGTTAAAAAATGATTCTTTCTATTTGGAAATTAATCTTATTGTTTAAATATTCACCTTCATGGTTGGAAATTGAAGTGCTCAAGTTGAATATTTATCTTTCTAGTAGGAAATTAATCATCTCCTTGTTTTGAAATTTAACTGTTCCGGTTGAAGATTCAAAATTTTATTTGAAAATTCATCACATTGGTTAAAAAATGAACTATTTTGTTGTAAATCTGTTGTTATCGTAAACTGATTTTTTTGATGTAAGTTTAACTGTTCCAATTTTTGTAAAAAAATTATATTTTCCTGTGGAAAAGTAGAGTATTCTTTTCAAAATTGAATTATTTTGTAATGTTTGATCTGTTGGGTTAAAGGATATTTAGAATGAACCTCATGAATAAAAATAACTGTTTGCGTTTTGCGCAGGCCCGAACTGGGCCCCCAAGGGCCCACCGGGCAGAAATTCGGAAAGGCCCCTCATATATAAGATATTATAATTGAACGGATTTAACAATGATTGCATGCTTCAAATCGAGGGGGGCCCCCTATTTCGAGGGTTATTTTGACTGGAAAAATTGAAAAACTTGACCGTGAGAAACCGGGAAATGACCGGAAATTTGAAAACGTCCGCCGAATCGTCACCCTGATAATAATTATTATGAGGATCTTGCAGAATTATTCATTCAAATGTTGATAATCCAGAAATAGTTTGAGTTGGTCACTATATTATTCATTTTAATTTATTTTTCAGGATCCAGTTATGAGAATATTTATGTGCCAGTAGGAATAATTTATGGCTATCGCAGTTTTAGTTTCCCTGGTCGTTTGAACAACTTTCAACCAATTCGTTCGCAGGAAATCGTTGAAAATATCCTCCTTTTTATTTTAAACTACATATGCGGTAATCCCGTATTAGTCTCAGCAGGCGCTCCATGGTGTAAATAGTGACACCCTGCTGGCGTTGGTCAGCGCCTACACCTTTGAGACCGAAGTGCATTTACTATATTGAAAATCTTTTCTCGTTTCTACCTTCGTGCTCCCAATAAGTGCCTGCTTCGCTTATATATACCTGCTTATGCATCTTTTCATGGATCTACCTATAGTATAGAGTATGATATAGAATAGACATAATTTGTACCCGCAGAGACGTGATCCTTGCAATCTTTCTCCCCTGAAAACTAAACTCAACATGGACTTCGTGTATGGAGAGATCAAAAATATCAAAGAGTTTATGAGGATACAATATGAGAAGTCAGATTATTATTATGATTGAATCAAATAAACCTAAAATTGACCGAGATTGCCAATGATTTCATGAGTTTTAGGGAATTCATGATGGAGAATCATTTTTATAAAGCAATTATAGGGTAATCATCATTACAATAAATAATAGGAAAATATTGAAGAAGAATATGTGAGTTTCCTTGATATCTTCAAAGTCAATTAAAATTTCATTGGAATCCATGAAGATAGTTTGGAATCTCCTAAAATCTCTTAATATATTTGAAGTCATTTTTGAATCGATTAATATCTTTCAAATCTGCTAAAATCCTTGGAAATCTCTTGATATCTGCAAACACCGGTTTTATTCCTTTCAAATCTTTAAAATCTCTTTAAAATCTTTAGACTTTTTGAAATAATTTAAAATCTCCCCTGGGATTGTTGTCAGGGTAGCGACTTGGCCGGGAAACCGGGAAAGCTCAGGAATCTAAAAGGGAAGTGATTCAGAAAAATTGCTCTTCCAATTCAGAATCGGTCGCAATTTGAAAGTCCCCTCTTCCTAATTTTAAATGAAGGAAGTACTTCAAGAGGTTTTTGGAGCAGAAGCAATATTTTGAAGAAGAAATATTTCCAAATTATAATAGGAAACTTGTTAAAATTGTTCATTACGGATTCATCATTTTTAAGTTGAATAATCTACTACTTAATTGAAAGTTTAACTATTTTTGTGGAAATTGATTTTTTTTTTCAAAGTGCATTATTAAATTTGAAATTCCCTTCTGGTTAAAATGTAACCACTTCTTTGAATATCAATTCATGTTTTGGCGGCGAAAATTCCAGTATTTAGTTGAACATTGATTTTTGAATTTAGAAATGAAACTATTTCGTTGAGAATTTCTTTAGCATTTGTAAAATTGATCCTTTGCTTTCTAGTTAAAATTTAACAATTTGGTTGAAAATGTATCTTTTTGAATTGAAAATCCAATAATTTCATTGAGAATTCACATATTTTGATGAAAAATCCATATTTTGGAATAGAATGACCTTTCCATCGAAAGTGAATTCTCTTGTTGAAAAATTATTTTCTACGGTTAACCATATACAAGTAATATAGTTGGATATTTTTCATGTTACATATTCGAAAATTCATCTAGTTAGAAACACTTATGTTCGTTCAAAAGATAATTTTTGAAGCCAAAAACATTATTATTCCACTTTTTCATTGAAAATTATTATTTTCATATTTTAAAATTCAACTATCTTGTTGAAAAACTGTATTTTTGGTTGAAAATCAACTTTTGGTAAAAAATTGAACTATTCTCATTCAGTTAAAAATTCGTCTTTCTGGTGTGCAATTCAACTACTTCAGTTAACAATTTACATTTTTGTTTGAAAATTCATCATTTTGTTCAAAAATGTAACAATTTGTTTGAAAGTTAGTTTTCTTCGTTAAAAGTTATTTTCTATTGTCGTAAGTAATTTTCTGAATTGAAACTTCAATTTATTTCAATTGAAAATTCCATACTTCTAGTTAAAAACTAATTTGTGTGGCTAAACATACATTTTTTTAAATTTAAAATTTGAGCATTCAAATTCTGGTTGACTTATTTGTCTTGTTTCGTAAAAATAAATTTATCTGTTTGTAAATTCAACTTTTTCAGTTGAAGAGTCTTTGTTTTTGTAAAAAACCCTGTGTTTGGTATGAAATTGTTTGTTTTTTTTTTTACCAAAAATGTGACTGTTCCATTCTCGGTCGAAAACTATGATTCTTTCAATTCGCAATTCAACTATAATGTTGAAATATTGTATTTTTTGGTATATATTTGTCGCAAAACCCCAAACTTTTTCTTTATTCATGACGTTAATTCTAAACATCCTTCAAAATAAATCGATTTTGAAAAGAATACCCAAATTTTCAACAACAAAAAATCATTTTTTTTTACATAAATTGGAACAGTTGAACTTGTAATAAAAAAAATCAATTTACGATACCAAAAAAACAAAACGGATTTCCAATGAAATAGTTCATTTTTCAATTAAGAAGATGAATTTTCTAATAAGAAGATACATTTTTAACTGGAGCACTTCGATTCTCAACCATGGAGGTGAATAGTCAAACAAAAAGATTAATTTTCAAATAGAAAGAATAATTTCCTGAGACAAAATACAATGTATCAACAAAATAGTCGAATTTCGAACCCAAACATAATTATTTTCCACCAAAAATGAAACAGTAACATTTTTAGTCTAAAAAGACAATTCCAAGCCAAGCATAACCTGGACTGGAGGAGTTAAGTTTTCAAACAGATTCAAACAGAATAATTAAATTTTAAATTGAAAAAAGCGATGTTTAACTAAACAAACGGATTTTTAACTAAAACTATGGAATTTTCAATTGGAATTAGTTAAATTTTCAGCTAAAAGAAATTACTAATAAAAGAAAACTAAGTTCCGACAAATGAAAAAAACTAACTTTCAAACAAATTATTTCACTATTACACAGAATAATGCGAAGAATGAAATGAAACTGTAGATGCTACACTGAAGTAGTTGAATTTTAAACCAGAAAGACGACATTTTAACTGCAATGATTAACATTTATTTACAATAGTTCAATTCTTTACAAAAAATTAATTTTCATGAAAAACAAAATTTCAACAAACTGGTTGAGATTTGAACAATAAAAATGAAAATAGTTTTATGAATTGAATTGCTAACCACAAAGAAGAACAAAATGTGTGAAGTTCTAACGAAATAATTGGATTTTCAACTCAAACATACAAATTTTCACCTTAATGTCGAATTTCGAACTAGAGAAGATCAATTTCCCACTAAAAATGAAACAAGTAAATTTTTAGTTGAAGAAATTGATTTTCAACCAAAGTGATGAATTTTCAGGTATAATGATGGATCTTCAACGGGAATAGATGTATTTTAAGCAAAAAGATACATTTCTCACCATGAAGGTTAATTTTATAGAAAAAAGTCAAATTATCCTCGAAGTACATAATTTGAGAGAGAAAGTTTAATTGTTAAATCCAAAAACAAATGTTCAACCAAATACTAGATTTAAAAAAAAAATGAATTGATTTTTAACATAACGGTAACAATTTCAACCAGCGGTGAATCAAAAGATTTTAATTTTCAACAAACAAGTTTAAATTTGAAACAAGTAGTTGATTTTTTAACTAAAGAAGGATGAATTTGCAATGAACAATGTAAACAAGTGAAGGGTAGAAATTCAAAAACGTATAAGCGCTATTTCAAGAAGGATCATTTTCGTATTTGAATAGGTGAAAAGTTGACCCTTCTTGAAATGGCTCTTATACGTTTTTGAATTTCCATCCTTCAAATTTTCTATTGTAATTCAAGAACTCTAAAGACTGATTGAAGTACTTTCTTTATTTAATATTATGAAGAGGGGACTTTAAAATTGTGGCAAATTTTGAATTAGAGGGACAATATTTAAAAATCCTCTCTTCTAAAACCGAATTATAATTAGTTTAAAGTGTCCGTTCCATGTAAAAAAATCTCTGTTCAAAGTGAAATTATACTTCTTCACTGAAACTCCCTGCCCTAAAATGAAAACTATAATTATTTTCTGAAATTCCCTGTCCGAAGTCAGATAAATGAGGAAATGAAAATAAAACGTGATAAATACTTTTGTTTTGAAAAAATGGAGATGATAATTCTTTCTGTGGGTTTGGGCTACAACCAATTCGATTATCAAATTTGGTCAGCTAAAAAAATATCATGGAGCAATGGAAAAAATAAAATTCTTCCTCTCATGACGTACAGATATATTTAAATATTTTGAGAATCAAAATAAGGTTACATTCTTTGAATCAAAGGATAAGATCTCTTATTCAATCATAAAAAAGCGGCCATTTCTCGTATGTTTTCGGTAGAATTTTTCATAGTCTAGATTGAGTCAAGTAAATTCCCGGTTTCCAGGTCAAGCCGCCACCCTGTAATCGAATTTTCATTTCAAAGCAGATTTTCTCGCAACACGTAAGTAAATGAAAACTATAAATTAAGTCAGGAAAGCTCTTATTATCGACAAGATCCACAAATAAAGAGCCAATGCAGATGAAGTTTCTAATGATCTTATATCGTCGATTCAACTTTAGATACTGAAAAATTCGACTTGTGCAAACTGATCAATTGTGGATCGATTTTCATAATAATTTCCTATTCACTGTATAGTTGACTTTGTATTTGGCAGAAATGATTATATCTTTCAGTTCAATAACAGTGATAATGTTGGAGGTAATAACAGAGGAATTACAGAGAGGAAGTCCAACTCCTAATTTAGGTGGGGAGACTCTTGGCGAATGCATTCCACTGCAATTATGCCTTCCGTTGGCAAAGGTCCATTTCCCCACCATTACTTTTTATTGATAGGTAAACGATACTAAATAGAAATGTGAAGCAATAAACGAAGTTGTACCAATGACAACTGTTTTGATAGGAGACTTTTATTTTAGGAAGTTCTAAGGTAATTAAAGATCAAATTGGATTTCCCGAAGAATTTAGAGTTCCCCTCGAAGAAAATTCTATCCAGAATAGCCTCTATCTACTCAAGACAACGAAAAATTTAACGATCATTCCATGCTATTTAACCGTTTTTCCTCGTTAATTAAATATTTAAATAGGAAGCCTTTAAACTCATTAATGCATATTTTGAAATGTTTAAAAAAATTTACACGGAAAAAAAATTCCATAAAGCTTTTCGGCATTAGTTTGAGAGTTGCGGATAAAAGCGATGCTTGTACGAATTCAACTTATTTTCTATAACTTTTAGGGTATTGCTGTAAAGATCGAAATGAAATCTACTTTCATGTGAACCTTTGCATGAAACAAGAACAGAACATGAAAAGGCTCACAAATCAAAAATAGACTTCCAGCTTCCTCCTTCAAGGCTCATTAGAGACAAATGTACAATAAATGTACAGAAAAAGGAAAACATTGGGAGGGAAAGAAAATTTCAGGATATAATTAGTAAAAGTTTGAGAGTTCCAACCTAAATTTAGTTAATTAATAATTTCATATATTCTATCTAAAAAAAGGTACTTTTTAAAAATATTGTTTCAAACTACAAAAATTAAATTATTATTTCAGTACTTTTTCAGGGTGGCGATTTCTAATTCCCGGTTCTTACCGGTCATGTTTTTCGATTTTCCCGGTCAACTAGGAGTAACATATTTATATTTGTCGCAAAACGCAAACATTTATTTTTATTCATGACGTTCATTCTAAACATCCTTTAACACAACAGATCAAACATTGCAAAATAAATCAATTTTGAAAAGAATAATCTAATTTTCAACAAAAAAATATCATTTTTTTACAAAAATTGTAACAGTTAAACTAACAATTGAAAAAATCTATTTACGATAAAAAAAAACAGATTTTTAAGAAAATAGTTCATTTTTCAACCAACGTGAGGAATTTTCAAATAACATTATGAATCTTCAACCAGAACAGTTAAAGTTCAAAACAAGAAGATGAATTTACAACTAAAAAGATAAATATTTAACTGGAGCACTTCAATTTCCAACGATAAAGGTGAATATTCAAACAAGGAGAACAATTTCTAGATAGAAAGAATCATTTTCTAAGGTAAATAGTCGAATTTCAAAGTTAAAAAAATATTCATTTTTAACAAAAAGTGAAACAGTAACATTTTTAGTCGCAAAAAACCAATTCTAAACCAAGCATAAGTTTTATACTAAAACAAAGAATCTTCAACTGAAGGAGTTGAGTTTCCAAACAGATAAATTATAACTTTTACTGAAAAATATTATTACATGAAAATTTGATTATTCAAATTTTTAATTGAAAAAAATGAATGTTCAACTAAACAAATAGATTTTCAAAAGAATCTATGAAATTTTCAATTGGAATATGTTAAATTTTCAGTCCAAAAAATTACTTATAACAAAAAGAACTATCTTTCACCAAACAAAAAAAAAACTGTCAAAAAATTATTACACTGAAACCCCGATCCTATAACGGCTTCGGACTTGGGTATCGACGGCCTTCATACAGGATCGAGGGAGCTGAAATGTAAACAGTTAGGGCCGAATACACGCGAGAATGGCGGAGAGTAGAGCGAGGAGAGCGCCCCTCTCCAAACCCCCCACACCGTCTCGTCCACGAGCTCACTTCGGAGAATTGCAACGTTCGGGTGAATTCCGATTGGGGTTTCAGTGTACATTTATGCACAAAATGACAATGAATAAAATGAAATTGTGAATGTTTAACTGAAATAGTTGAATTTTAAACCAGAAAGACTACTTTTTAACTGAAATGATGAACCACTAACTAGAATAGTTCAATTATTGACAAAAAATTAATTTTCAACCAAAAAATACAATTTTTCAAGAGAATGGTATAAATTCGAACCATAATAATAAAAATTTTCAAACAAAAATGGAATAGTGACATTTTTGTCTTGAAAAATTAATTTTAAACCAAAGATAAGAATTTTCAACGAGATGAATGTTAGACCAAAAAGAAAAATGTTTGACTGTAACTTGAATTATTGTTAACCGTAAAGAAGAATTTTCGAAGAAGAATATTAACTTCTGAAGAAGATAATTTTCGACAAAAAATCGATTTGTCAACAAAATATGTGGAGTTTCAACGAGATAATTGAATTTTTAATTCAAAAAGACGAATTTTCACCGAAATGTCGAATTTTGAACTAGAAAAGATAAATTTTTCATTAGGAATTAAACAGTTGAATTTTCAGTTTAAGTGATTGATTTTAAACCAAACTGATAAATTTTCAGGTACAATGATGAATGTTCAAATAAATAAATGTATTTTAGGCAAAAAGATTAATTTTTTATCATAAAGATTATTTTCTAAAGAAAAGGAAAATTTTCCACGAAGTTCATTTTCAAAGAAATAGTTTGATCCCCAAATTAAAAAATCACCGTTCAACTAAATATTCGAATTTTCACCAAAAAAAAATTGAATTGATTTTTAACAAATTAGTTACAATTTTAACTAGAGGTAAATTTTGAATCGAAATAATGCAACTTTAACAAGAAAATTTGATTTTCAACAAACAAGTTTAAATTCCAAACAAGTATTTGATTTTTCAACACAAAAAGGATGAATTTGCAATTAAGAATGTGAAGAAGCTTTCTATATCATAATTTAGAAATATTTCTTCTTCGGAATACTACTTCTACTCCAAAGACTGCTTAAAGTACTTTATTTATTTGGAATGAAGAAGAGGGAACTTTAAAATCGCGACGAATTTTGGATTGGAGGAACGATTTTTTTAATTTACTCTCTTCTGAATCCGAATCATAATTGAAAAGTTCCCGTTCCATGTGAAAAATTCCCTGTTTTAATTGAAATCATACTTCTTCACTGAAACTCCTTGCCCTAAAGTAAAAACTGTAATTATTTTTTCGTAAATTCCCTGTTCCAAGTCAGATAAATAAAGAAAAGCAAATAAAACGTGATAAACACATTTTTTTGAAGAAATGAATATTATTATCTTTTCTGTAGGTTTGGGCTATCCTCATTTCGATTATCAAATTTGAGTCAGCTAACAAAATCTCATAGAGTAACAAATTTCCAAAACGCGTTTCTTATAATGGAAAAAAGAAGAAATTCTCCCTCTCATGACGTATAGATATATTTAAATATTCGGAGAATCAGATTAAAGGAACGTTACATTCTTGAAATCAAATAATAAGATATCTTTCTGATTCATAAAAAGAGAGCGGTCATTTCTCGTATTTTTTTGGTAGAATTTTTAATATGAGAAAAAGATGTAATTTTGCGGACTACTGGTCTGACCAGTA
>WSXT02202658.1:0-18550 GCA_011762715.2 Neuroterus valhalla | reverse complement strand
TGTTTTTTGATGAGAACAAAATTGTCAGAGTTACGGCATTTTCAAAATTCGAAAATATAAACGAAAATGAGAATTTTTAGCCTGATAACGCAAGATCGAAAGGAAAGTCAGATGAGAAAAATATTTCTTTTTGGAAGCCCTGCAAGATCGTGAATACAACTCTTTGAATTTTCTCAAAAAATCGAAAATTTCAATTTTGATCACACAGAAAATAATTAAAAATAGTCTGTGAACTCGATAACTTTCGAAAGAATGTTCATATTCGATCGTGCTCTGGCAACCATTTTGAGGAACTAAAAATACAAGTCGAGTTCGTTAACCAGCTGTTTTGGATAAAAAATAAAAGGGGGAGCATTTTGGAAATTTTTTGGAAACCCTACGAGATAGCATTCACAACTTTTTGAATTTTCTCAAGAAGTTGAAGAATCAAATTTTGGTCACACAAAAAATGATGGAAAATACAAAGTTTCATTTTTCGGTCAAACTATGTGAGGTACGGGAAGATATAAATGAACTAAAATTGTGCACCAAGAAAAGATCTACAAATTTGGTACAATTACTTTTTGATAGGATAAGTAGTTTTTGCTTCATTTATAAAAAAGCATATAAAAAATAAAAAAATGAACTTTCGGACAACTGACATGAGATTAGGAAAAATCAAATAGGCGCAAATTTTTGAAAAAATGACTAAGGCTAACACAGAAGATTGACAGACAAAAGTTTTTCACCCGAAAAATATCTGTAAATTTGTTATATTTTTTCCCAAAGGACGCGTAGTTTTTGGTTCAATCGTAAAACATAAAATTGAAAAATGAAAAATGGAATTTCTAGAAAAACTACACAACATGTGAAAAAAATAAGGCAACAAAACTTCTCCATCGTTTTGGACAAACTTTTATCGAGTGCGCAGCACGAGACACTCGATGAGAATGTATTCATTAAAGCCAGAGAAGCTTTAACAAAAGAGAATTCACACTCATCAAATTGAAGAAGTCGACATTTCGCTCTTGAGTTTCACAAGCTTTTTATACAACTGTAGGGAGGTACAAAGGCCGAGCGCGTAGCGCAAGGTGAAGTCATAACCGAGCGCGGAGCGTGAGGTGAGATCACCATCGAGCGTGAAGCGCGAGATTCAAAAGACGCGAGACTTGCGAGCGAAGCAAGCCGCGCGCGAGGAGAATGTGCCGGCGCAGCGGTTAGCTATTTTAAAGCACTTCTGAATGTTTCGAGAATGGGTTTTTTATAGTAGAACTTTTTTCATCAACAGATTTCACAGTTGATGCAACTATGTTTAAGCAGTAAAATTTGTACCAGAAACATAATTCACAGTTGATGCCGTAAGTTAAAAAAATGCCTCGAGTGGAAAAGAACCTATTGGCTTGTAATATTATGAAATTTTATCTAGGAGTAAAAAAGTTACGGTCATTTATAGTATTTCAAGAACAGGTTTTTATAGTAACATTTTTTCAGGCACATAATTCAAAATATATGCAAAAAATTAAAAAATTGAATGGTTTGAGGCAAATCGTTCGACCTGTAGCATCGATAAATCTTATGGAATAGTGAGGGAGTTATGATCATTCATAGTATTTGGAAAATAAGTTTTTTATCGTGAAGTTTTTTTTCAGATATCTGATTCAAAGTTGATGCAAGAACATGAAAAATCCATTTGTTCAAGACAAAGCAATAATTGCCTTTTGATGTAATATATTTGATCAAAAAGTAAGGTAGGTATATAGGTAGTAATATATATTATTTAAAAAATCGATTTTCGTAGTAAAATTTGCATCTGATACATAGTAATTCGGAGTTGATGCAAGAACATACAAAATTTACTACAAGTTTGAGAAGGAATGATTGGCGATTATATTAAATAGAACAAAATTATTTATAATATTAAATTGTTACCATAACAAAGCTCTACGAAGAACCAAATATATTTGCTGACGGGACGCAAAGCTCTCGAGAAATTAGCACCATATAATTAAAAATATTATAAAGTTGAAATAAAAAGGATAGAATTTACAGCTATAGTTTATTGCGCCCCAGTAACCACTTTGAAGGAAGGAATGATCAAAAATCGATTTCGACGGTCACATTGATAAAACCATTCAATAAATACATCCATGGCACTGCAAGATATAGTTTTCACCATGCAGTAGAAACAGAGAAAACGTACAGTGAACAACACTAATAAAGTACACGGCTCCTATTACTAACAATAAAACAATTTTTCAGTACTAAAATACCCTCAACTGGAAATTTATGGGTCCTGTATGTAAAATTGTTTACCGTAAGTTGTGTGTCATATGTACTTTTTCGTTCCTAGATATACATTTTTTTTAGTTGGAAACATTTGAAACAAGGGAAAAATAAAAGATCGCTATTTCCTCATATAGCTCATATCGATCATTATTTTTTTGCATATCGAGATTAGCCCAGGATTCTTACCTGAATCACTTTTAACCCTCTGTTTTTTTTTGTGAAAGGAAGAAAGACGAACGTCTGTCTGATTTAGAAAAGACATTCGGTTCATTAGTTTACGAGTAAGTTCATTTAAAAGAAGTCAAGCCATAACAGATTCTTGATATTACTGGGAAACAGAAATAGATTTTTTATTGCCATTCTTACTGTACGCTAATACATCCTGGCCAAATTTTTATAAATTTCTTGGTCTCTTAAATGAGATTTTTGAAAATTTTTATTTTTATTTCACCAAGAATAAAAAAAAAACATATATTATGTAATGGAGTAAATGTTAGGAGAATAAATATTTGTATTTCGGATAACCTTACCTGTGCTGCCATAACTCGTTGACGTTCAGCAATAAGAGAACATCTTGCACAGAAACAATCTCTGTAACGACACTCCCGTTTGTGACCCCTTAACCAGGATATCAATCCATGATTTCTGCATCTTGCACATTTTGGTTTTCTTTGCTTGGACCCGTTGTCATTTTGTTCTAATTTTTTGGGCTTTGTACGAAGCATTATTCCACCTCTGTTTAATTCTTCAAACCGCTTCATTTCTGACATCTGGAGTCTTTATATGAGGTGCAAAAATGGATCTATTTGTCTAATTTCACATTGATTGATAATTTTTACTATGAATATTTTTTAGTATTTGATAGAAACGAGTGTTCCAAACTAGGATTTTCATATGCTATTGAAATAACTTGTTGCAGGTGTTGCTAAAAAATAATCCAAAGAGGTTCGACAATTTTGATTTATTCAAAGTTTTATCCAAGTATCTCATTGATCATTGATTTTTTTGTTCAAAATATAAAAAATATAGATGGTATGTTTATATTTTTACTGAATAATGTATTAAAACTTTTCTTCAACACTTGGTAGTTAATAGATGACTAAAGATAGAATGTTCTTTGGAGAATATCAGAATTTCTTGGGTATTCTGCAATGGACTGTGTAGTTTCAATTGGTGGATGCCAGGGTTGCTACCCTGGCAACCGTACTTCCTCTGTGTCCACAAGAAAAATTCAACTGGACCACCCTTCCGCCTGGATTGGCTCGCCTTTTGTTTACCTTCCACGCCTGTAAAACTCCTGTACCTATTGAGATTAATAGTCTACTATCTTTTACAATACAAAAATCTGATACCCCTATAACTGAAGAGTTACACGGAAAAAGATTATAACCGGAGATTGTTCAAAATTATTTTCTGTTCAACCATTTTTTTTCCAAAACTTTTTTATTCCAATTATTTCAAAGTGTATCTAGAAAGTTTTTAATTTCTTTAGGCTGCATAAAACGTCAAAAGTAACTGTAAAGAATCAGCTCCTAGTATCGGAGCAGGCAGTTAATTATATGTATGTAAATTCATACGTTTATGGAAAGCTCATCGCAGTTTTGAAGCTTCTGTCTGCACCTCTTTAATTGGAGAGACGATTTTGACAGTTTTTAAAGAAACTACACTATCTTTTATGAATTGTTTGTTGCAGCAAAAAGACTATGGTGGCAACGATAGATTGACTTACGTTTTTTCACGACCGCAAAGCAATCTTAACTTTCTTAATGGGCACAGATTTTTTTCGGCTTGATTGCAATTCCATTTTTTTAATCTCTGGTCTAAAAAAATAGGTTGCGCTTGCCTGTAGCCTTGCGGTTCTCTAAACCAAGCAGCCAAATTTCGGTCACTTTTGAGCCTCCCCCCCACGTAGTCTAATGTAGCTATTTTCCAGATCCCCCTCCCTCACTCCTCTTGAAAAACACGTTGTTTTCTATGATAAAATTTTCTAAACGAAATTATTCATAAAAACAAAGTTTAACTTTTCCATTCATGTGTGTCATCAGATTGAATAAAAGGAAAGACTAGCCATGCATGTACATTATCTATCGCAGGCAAACAATTCCCCTCATCTTTGTGACAATCGATTTTCAAGTGTATTTGTCTATTTCGACGTAACACAGTGGGCTGAATCGTCATAAAGGTGGCAATTAATTCAGTTTTGATGTTAATGTACTGAATATATGATTTTAAAGATTTTTTCGGTCGTTGATGAAGAATTTGAAACACAAATTGAAAAAAAAACAAAATGGTGGACCAAAAATGATGGCTCCTATACCAAAAATATGGATTTTCTTCCTTCTGTTTTTTTTTGGTTTTACTTGAAATTACTTTTTGCGAATCTGTTTTTTCAATCGATCGATTATTTCAATTTAAAGACGTTTTAGAAAACTGAAATACTTGCCAAAAACGGCAACTGTTTCTCAGTGGATTTCTTGCAATTTGTTTAAAAATCGAAAATATCATGTTTCATGAGGTAATTGATCGCAAAACATACATGTAAGATCTTGATATTTTGATACATTTTTGAAAATTGAATTCAAGTAGGAGGTATTGAGAAAAAACGTCAAAAATAACAAAGTTTAAGTTTTAATGAATAAAATATTTTATATTTTAAAGTAAATCAATTATAATAAATACGATTCTGTTTTTTTCAAGTGTCCATGGTCGGAATCTTCACTACAACTAGAAACTGAAACGCCATTTTCAGCATTAGGATCATTCGCAGAAATCTTGATCGATAACAAAAGTTGGATTGCTTCCGAAGTACAACTTTTGCTCGGTTTTGAGTAGTTTTTTCCTTGGTTCGGTCTATACCCGCTATGGCTACGTGGGTGGTTGCGTAACAAGGTTAATGTGATAAACAAAACAAAACAAAGCAGAATCGCAGATATTCGCAGCTAAAGTTGATTGAATGTTATTCGAGATAGTATTACCTATTAAAAAAAAGTAATTCCAAGATGCGATCTGTCATGATGAAAAATATGGACTAATTATATTACATCCAATCTATTTTTAGAATCGCTTAAAGAGTTCTGTTAATGTTCACATCATTGACATGTGTATGAAAGATCTTCACAAATCTTCAAAATATCAAGTCATACTCGAGAATCACATTTTGTAGTGAAACTGGAAGTTCTAATTATTAATAATATTTCTATTGGTAACTGTAGAGGTCAATCTTATGATAATGCTAGAAACAAGGCTGGGCAATATGTTGGAGTACAAGCCCTTATAAACCCGAATAACACACAAACGTTTTGCAAACGTTTTTAAATTGTTTTCTGGCAAACCAAAAACGTTTGGAATTTCCGGTAAGGAAAACGTTTTGAAAACAATGGATACTGATTTTTAAGACTAAAGTGAACAAAACTTTTCAGGAACGTTCTTAAAACATTTGACCGATATAATTTTGAGTGACTACAAAATTCAACACGTATTTCAAACTTTTTTGAAACGGTTGGAAAACATTTGAAAGAAGTTTGGTAAACGTTCAAAGAAGTTTAAGAAACGTTTGAGAAACGTTTGAGAAACTTATGAGAAGTGAAAATTTGAACGATCGAAATTACGACCGTATTCTAAACGTTTGATCAAAAAATGTATCCGATAGATAGCGTGATCTTCCTCGCAAGTGGCACGAAACTATGGTGATTACTGTGTATACAACTTTCAAACATATTTTCATAAGAAAAGACAAGGAAAAGTTATCATTAGATATGCTCTAAATATCATTAAAAGTATATGAGCTACTGAAAGAAATTAATTTCACAATCAAACGTTCTTCAAACCTTCTTGAAACGTTTCTTAAACGATTCTTGAACGATTGACAAACGTTGAAGAAACGTTTTGTAAACGTTTGATAAATGTCTTGCGAACGTTTTAGAGACGTTTAAAAATATAATCTGCTCAAATTCTGCTTGGAAAAAGTTTACCAAACGTTTTCCAAACGTTCATAAAAAGTTTTGTTCAGTCAAAGTATCAACAATGTGCGAAAATATCCGACTAGAAAACGTTTTCAAAACGTTTTAAAGACGTTCGGAGTTATCCGGGAAGGAGTTGAATTCATTAGCTTTGTATTTTCCATGTGTAGGCCATTCTCTAAATTTGGTTGGGAAGAAAAGTGTTGAAGCCTACATTGAAGCTATCACTTTTTTTTATTTTTAGGCACTCTGCATGCTTCTTTTCGTAGCAACTCTACATCGATGGAAGCTACTGATGAACTACTTTAATTCTTTTCTCGAAAGTCTGTCAAAACCCCGGTGATCTTGTCACGATGATGTAAATTCGTCTGTATTTGATTACTATTCAGGAATATTGGTGTTGTTGAAAGTAACGAAGCAAGTCCCGAGACCCTATTTGACGCAACCAACCTCCAGAATCAAATGACAGGATTAGACATAATTTTTATGACTGAGTTTTGGCATGAAATTCTTGCCCTTTTCAATAAGACCATAGCATATATTAACAACCAGTAGAGCTAGACTTGGTTACTTGTCACAATATGCTAAAATCGTACGTCAAATTTTTTAATAAAATGCGTGATAAATTTCATGATATTCAAAAAAGGCTAAGCAGTTAGGAGGTTTCGTTACTCAGCATTATCATCATGAAGATAGACGAATTAAAAGAAAATAACTTGTAGATGGCAGTACTGAAACTTCTCCAAGTTAAGCTGTCAGAGAGAAGTTCAAAATTGAAAACTTTTTACTTATGGTAGACAAGCTTGAAACCGAAATGGTGAAACGAAGTTCTGCTTTTAGCGAGGTAACAGATATATTTAATTTTTTAAACGAGATTACGTGAAACAAATTTGAGAGATATTAGAAGATGTGAATTAGAACAATTTATTCCTTCATTAAAATCTGAGCACAAAGAGGAACAGAATCATAGTATAACATTTTATAGCACTGACTTACTTAAATTCGCACGTGCGGTTCGTCTAGATTGTTACGTTTCATATTGCTTATGGTAATCACAATAATGCATTTATTTCTTGGAACTTTTAAATAATTATTTTTTTCTGATTTATTTATGTACTCGATTCATTTATTTGCCTTTTTGCCTCAATTCGTCTTATGCCGGCCCTGGGTTCAGCCATGTGCTGCTTTGACGTGCAAATATTTTTTTCTTTTCAGACGCAAAATACATGCAAAAAGAATCTCAGGTCGTCCCACGTATTCCTATAACAATAATTCATTAATTATGAAAATTGATAAAAATGTAGAATAACAAAATCCTGTTCACAACTTACCAGTAATATCATCAGAATAGGAACCCTCCACCCTGGTCAGGCTACGTAGTTTATGGATGCCCCCTTACGGACCTCACAAACCTCAAGGTGGATCTCATTAGCATGAATTAACCTAAAGGTCGAAAAAGGGTGATGGCGACCGCCTTGACCGGTCATGTTCCTTGTGGCTATCAGCGATTTTCATAATTTGCGGGTTAATACGTGTCATAATTGTTCTCTGCTGGCCCATTTCTCAGGGGAGAATGGTTTATTTCTACTGTGTGTTTCAGAGCATGGGGTCTGTAGACGGGTAAATTGAGGTTGCGGAAGTGAGTGAGGACCTAATTAATTCAAATGTAACTCGCACGAGATTTCTTCCCCGAATCAGTAAATCCTTATTCATTAGGTTCCAATTGAAATCGAGGGCTCTTCCAGCTTGTGTCCCTATGACATAAACATTTGCTCTTCTCCTTTAAAAACGATTTTGCTCGAAAAAAGAGAGGACTTAGATAGCAGTGACAGAAAAAGCTCTGAAACTAACAAAAGTAGGCACACGGAGTTCAATAAAACCCCTGATTCTCCTCGGTCTTCCAGGTTTCAAAATCGCTACTCTAGGTCGAATAAAGGCCCATACGCTATCGAAGAAGATTCCGAGGGAGATAATCTTATGGACCCTTGTAACGCATGTAAAATCTTGCATAGAGCCTCTACAAATGTGGTTATAGATATTAAAAAGAAGAGAAAGATCAGATTCACAGTTCTATGTAACTCAGGTGAAGGTGCCAATCGCATATAGTCGATAAGCTCAGCTGAATATGCCCCAGACTATAAGTGCTTTCATTGCCAACTACAGGACAATCCCCACCGATCTCACTGTGGATGAGCTTCAATCCAATGCTATTTCTTCCATTCCAATAATTGATGCGACTAGATTAACAAAGGAAGGCGAAGGAGATAATCTGATCTCTTTAAGAACACACCTTTGCACACTCTGCACACTTTGATATCAGCATCATAAAGCAGCCTTTCTTTACAAAAAAAAAACACATCCTCTCAGGAATCCCACAATATATACCCTGCTATCGCCGCTAACCTCAAATTTCCTCCAGATTCTACATCACTTCATTTCAACTTCTCAAATTTTCCATCGTAAGGAGAAGCGAATTTTGATTCTGTCTCTTTCGTTCCTAAATATTTCCAAGAATACAGTCAAGCTGTCAACAAAGCTCCTTTCCACGTACTCTCAATCTAGATCCTCAACGCCGATTCCTCCTCCGACTTTTCAGAAGAAATCGCAGATCAAACCACAAACTCAATCTCAATCCCAAGCCTTCTCATATCTTTATTCTCGCTCTTCTAGTCCTTTTGGCAATAGCGGTTACCAGCAAAATCGCCCTACCAACTGCCCATTCCAATCTTCTTCCCTTCTATCCTTCTCCACTGATTCTCGAAACCAAAACCGAGATCTTAAAGAAATGATCTGCTCCCTGATGAATCTCCTACAATATTTTGCTCCTCTCTTATCTCTTCTTGGTAGCGCACTATAGTCAGTCAGCCTAATAATTCTCTGCTTGACAATTTGAATCAGAATACCACTGCCCCAAACCCCTAACTCCTTTGTATTCACACATGATAGTTAATCTGGAACAACTGAGAATTTTACAATGGAAATGACGTGGAATAATTCTTGAAACCACGGTGGAACGCGGAATGCTCAAGGCTGGAAACATTGAGAAAAGCTAAACTTAGAAGGTATAGACATAAGTGCAGCTTCGAAAATTTTCTAGACCTCCAGAAGTTCGAAACCGAATCTACGAAATCCTTAAAAAAAGCCAAAACCTCTGGTTGGGATCCTTTTGCAAAACCCTGATTCCGATCTCTCGAATATCAGATATTTGAAACAAGATTCGAGGTAATAAGCACAGACTCCTCACGAATTTTTCCCCCTGGACCTCCCCGTCTAATATTCAAGAAGTCGAAAACATGGAAAAAGTCATGGACAGATTTTGTGAACATAGTTCACCCCCCACAAGCCTTCCCCCATTACCCTTTCTCCCAGACTTTCCTCCTATACAAAATGTAACCGACGCGACGACTACTCTAATAGCAAATCAAACCACAAGGCCTCTTTTTCCGAACGAACCATTTAACCTCCAAGAATTACATCTGGCCATTTCTACTTACAAAAGCGAGCCCTCTCCGGAATTGGACAAAATCAACTTCCAGATAATTCAGAACATCCCAGAAAACATCTTAACGCACTTGGGTGAAAATACTGCTCTGAACTAAATTTCTAGGCATTATCATTGACTGACACCTCACCTAGGAACCCCACTTACAAGTTCTCATACTACGACTGGAATCAGTTATCGATATTATTAAATTTTTACGAGGAAGTTGGTGAGGCTTAGGTCCAAGAGCCTTTCCTATTATAGCTATTATACAACTAACTAATTAGAAGCGTTTTAGAATATAGCGTCAAGCCTTATCCATTTACTACACAAAAATGTTTGTAAACTATCCTCCAGACTATTCCATTCAATTCGACGATCCAAATGGTAACCTTCAGCTGGGTGAAAAATTATAAAGAAACCCTTACCCTTATTCGGAATTCCGGTATAAGCTATTCCTAGTAGTTGAGATAAAAGTTTGTGATTCTCGTAAGCAATAAACAATTTCTCAATGTTTGATGGGCTGATGTCCATATTGGGGAGGAAACAACGATTTTGGTCCGACGTAGTTTTCCGCCAGATAAATGGTAACATTTTCTACGGCCTTCTTCTTCATTATCCCTAGCACCTTCGCTTTCAGGTTCGATAAGGTCTTCGTTGTCCACATCTCCTATGGGTATTTCATTATTTGGAGGCTGCTGTCCTGCCTTCATTCTGATATTGGCTATTTCAACTTTTGAGAGCAATCTGTTAACAGATATTGAGCGTTTTTAGTCTGCTAGATTCTGTTCCCTTACCCTTGTGGCTAGATGCGGGTACTCGAGTAAGAAAAGACGATAATTTTCTCTTATAACACTCTGCCCACTACTCTGAGCCACAAAATAGAGGCGCATCACATCTCTGTTCATATGGTATGTCCATTTCAATCGCCTTATTGATCGCTGAATCTCTACTACAGCCTCTGGTTGAATGGGGCCGTCTGCTTCTGGAAGATGTGGTGGTACTGGATCATGAAGAAGTTGTGAAGGAACATCAATAACGTGATCGCGTTGTATTGCTTCATCAGTCTCGGCTTGATCTTGTAGTGAAGCTTCTTCAAATTGATGTTGACCATCGACGGTTTCCCCCGACGATTCAACCTCTCGCCTAATCTCCATAGCTCCGTCTTCTGAGATAAGAAGATTATTACGGATGTCCTTGACCTTCGTGATGAGATCCTTTACTACAACTCTCTATATATGGGGATACTTCTCGGCGAACTTTTTCCTCAAATTGTAGTCCTTTTCGCGCTTGTTCTCAAATTTCGCGCTTTGGTAATAAAGATGCATCAATTTTTCCATCATTTCGGTTGTCCATATGATGCTCTCCCACGGTATTCCTGATCAGGTGGTTAGCTGCAAATCGCTTGAGCTAGCCAAAGCATCCTCAACAGGCACAGCTGATGTTCCACTGTTTCCCGCGTTCCGATTGTTGATTGACAAGATCTGCCCGACCATCACGCATCTCAACATCACCACCGTCCCGCATGCTGTGGCCCCTAGTGGTGGCTGCAGGGACGCCCCGACGATCCTCGGAAAGCAACAAGCGTTTCAATATCTTTAAAAGACTCTCAATTATGATTAGGTTTTTTGGTGTTCCTCTTAGTCCCTTTCCTCCTCGTTTTTTTTCTGTCTGACATGGGAAACCCTATCAGTAGCAATGCTACGACTAACGTAGCCATCAAAGTTATTAAATTATTATTATTCAAAAAATAATCTCGGGTCTTTTTGCCCTGTGTAATCACCAGCCATGGACTAAGTCAAGTGTCTGATAAAGTCAAGATGTTATTAATTTGAAAATTTGAAAACAATCATCGACATTTATCGCGCAGATATTTTGGCAGGCACACAATTAAGTTATTAGTGTGACATATAGTTCGTCTCGTTATAATATTATTATTGTTTAATATTGTTATTATTATTATTACGTTCTCATTCTAAATGAGAAGGTATTAGTTTTATGCGAAACTTGACATTCGCTTATATAATGAAATCTCCACGTTTTAAGACCCCCTGAGTCAGAAAAAATGGTTTTTACGAAGATGTCTGTCTGTCGTAATCTGTATACTCGATAACTTTCGGAAGAATGATCTTATTGGATTGTGCTTTAGCACACTTTTTTGAAACCGGAAAACAAAGGACGAGTTCGTCAACCAGCTATTTTGGATGGAAAACCAAAGAGGGGGAGCATTTTGAAAAAATGTTTGGACTCTTTTTCCAAGAATCATAAATTGTAATTGAAATTTCTTATAGCCCTTGAGAAGTGAAACAATTTATCCTTTTGATTTTTTGGATAAAAGCAAAATTGTCAGAGTTGTGGCATTTTCAAAATTCAAAAAAATTAACGAAAATGAGAATTTTCAGCCAAATAACGTAAGATTGGAAAGAAAGTCAAAGAAAAAAAAATGTTTCTTTTTGAGAGCCCTACAAAATCGCGAATACAAGTTTTTGAATTTTCTCAAAAAAGCGAAAATTCCCATTTTTTTAAATCGTGACAACGCTTTTCAAACAATGAAAAATTCAATTTACTATCCAAACTATACGAGATGTAAATATCAGTGGCGAGTATTGTAATGAGAATGTATTCCATAAGGCCAGTAGAGCCTTAAGTAAGATTGATATAAAAAAAAATTTCATCAAAAATTTAAAAAAAAATTCAATAATCTTCATAGAAGTAGAGGTTTTCATCAGTTTTGCAAAATTTGCAACTCTGTGTATGCATTACATGCATTGTAAACTGAAGCAAGCACGTCTAAAGGTGAGCGCGAAGCGCGAGGTGAAAAACGAACCGAGCGCATAGCACGAGGTAAATACATTATCGAGCGCGGAGTAAAAGATCTGAATGACGCGCACCCTAGGCGCGCTCAAACTTGCGAGCGAAGCAAGCCGCACGCGTATTATACCATTAAGCCAAATCTCTTTCGGAGTAAGCGTAACTCGTTTGGTTCCAGCCCCGCTGTACTACTAGAAAATAGAAAATTGTTATGGAAAGATTTGAAAGTGGAAATGACATGGGAAATTTCGAGCTAGGGATGTGTATAAGAAGGAAGCAGGGATGTTATTAGATCAGTGTTATAATTCATTGCGTGTTTTTTGCAAAAAGAAAAAAAACTGTTTTCATTTTTAGTCCTTATTTTTCAATCCAGCCTGTTTCTGCTTCCAAACGACACACTTGTCCTGTGCAACATCGCTCCGACACGAGTCGCTTTCTGAACTCTCTTGCAAACATCCCGTACAGAGAGTTTCGCAAAACCTTTGAAATAAACCACTAAGCGATATCCTCATACGATCCAATTAGTATGCAAAATCATTCGTTTCAGGCTTCACGCTTTCTCTCATATATAATTGCTCTCCAAACATCCCTATCCTGGCATACATCTCTTGCTTTTTCCATATACATACATCTTTTCATACAAGCTCTTGTGTTTCCACGGCTCTTTATATTTCTCCTCTTGAGGGTCCCATTCACACATTCTATCCATTCCTTCTTTGATCTGCCTCTGAGTACGTTACCATTCACCCTACCTAGATACACATTGCTTCGTTAATCGTTCTCCATCCATTCCCTCAACATGACCGAACCATCTCAGCAAATTTCTTTCATTCTTGTCGAACAGTGTTTCTTTTACACCACACTCTTTTAGAACCCACTCATTACTCACTTTGTCCTTAAGCGTCCTTTTCTTGATGCGTCCAGGTCTCGCTAACGTACAGCACAGTTGGTGCTAGCACAGAATTATATATAGCAATTCTAGCTTTATTTGTTACGTTTTCACATTTAGCAATGCCCCGTACACTGCCGATAATCTTTCTACACTCAGGGCAATATTGCATTTCGTTTTCGCATCCTTACTTTCAAACACAACAATTTTTGTTCTATTCACGTTAATATTGAGACCCATGCTCTTCCTGCTGGCATCCAGTCTGCTCAACATCCTCTGCAAATCATCGCCTGATTCTGCCGCAACGATCTTGTCATCTGCGAATGCAAGGCCACGAACTTTCACTGTCCCAAGCTCAACGCCCTCCTCTTCAAAGAGAGACATTCTCAGACATTTGTCAATGTATATATTAAACATTCAAGATGCCATAACGCATCATTGCTTGTATTGCTTGTAGAAACCACCTAGTCACTCCATATTCTTTTGAGACCTCCAAAAGCTTAGTTCTTTTTACCTTGTCGGAAAGCTTCTCCTGAACAAAAAATGCACTGGAACTTTTTTGTTTACTTTAAGCCTTTTTTTGTGATCTGTCCCAAGCTAAAAATCTGACCGCACATGATCTCCTTGGCATTAATCCCCATCGAACTTCCAGATCCTTCCCTTTGTTACTCCCGTGACTTTACTATTAAGTATTTGGATCAATGTTCTGCCTACAAGACTTAGTAGGCTAATCGCTCTAAAATTATTACAGTCGCCTCGGCAACCCTTTCCTTTTTAGATCGGGACAGTAATCGCCTTTCTCCAATCATTCAGAACTTCGCTGTTCACAGCAAAAACATATTCATAAATTCACGCAGCCACGCAAACAAATATCTGCCGGTGAACTTTAGCATTTCAGAGGTAATATCATCCACGCCGGCAGTCCTACCACTCTTCATTTCCATGATTACAGAAATAATGTTGTCGATACCGATTGTGCTTCCGCCACCTTCATCGGAATTGTCTAACGTATCCGTCACTGTTATTATGTTCCGTGGCTTCACCTTCATACAGCTTCTTGAAAAAAATCCCTTACACAGTCTATAACTTTGCCTCTGTCTTTTTAATCCATTTCTAGAATAGTTTCTAATTTCCTTCAAAATCATTTTGCATTTTCGTATTTTTTTCCGTTTTGATTTTATCCTTGTTTTCTTTTACTATCATATTTGCTTTTCTCTTTTGATACCTAAAATCATGTATTACCCTAGTACTGACCCTATCGCTAAGACGTCTACTATTCAACATTCTCGAGTACGCTTCTTTTTTCTCGTTGACTGCAACGCGTGTTTCATCATTCCACCACACATCACCGGACTTTCTTCCTACAGTCGCAGTACTACACACTTCTGAAGCACTCTCGAAGATTCCATTCTGCAGTTATCTATGCACCCTCTTCATTTTTGTTGACTAATTCTGTCTTCCAATCATCTTTGTGATGCCCTCAATATTTATCCAGCTTTTCACGATATATTTTATTTGTACTTCTGGTTTTCGTAAATTTTTTATTCTGACTCGCGTCTATTTTGGTTTTTCAATAATTTTTCTTCCCCTCCTTCCTTGACCTAAGTTTATTTTTGAAACTATAAGATAGTGATCCGATTCGCATTTAGAACCTCTCATAGCCCTTGTATCTTTTACAAGCCCTCTCAGTCTTCCATCCGCTACAACAAAGTCGATCATGCTATGGCTGTCGGCTCTGAAACAAGTATACATGTGCATCGCCAGGTGTTTGTGATAAACAAACCCTTTTCTAAGCACAAACTGATCAAATTATCCCTATAACCATTCGTTTTTGGGTCTCCGAAATGACCAAGTACTCTGCCAGTACCTTCGCGTTGCATTTCAACTCAACCGTTCATGTCTCCGAGTAATATTATTCTTTCGCCTGAATCACATGTTTCTATTATATCATTCAACGAGTCCCGAGAGGTGTCTTTTGCCTCTTTACAAATACCATCAACAGGAGCGTAGCATGCTACAATGAACAGAATTCTGATTTCTACTTTGATTCTTACCCATAATAATCTAGAAGATAATTAAATTTTGACATGCTCTTTTGTGCTCTCATTCATAATCAGGCCGATTCCTTGGCTACCGTGTGATTCCTTGTCTACTCCTGACCAGAGTCCGAGACTATTCCAGACCTTATTAATCTCACATACCTTTTTCTTTGTTTCCATTACGCAGAAAATATCTATCTACTATCATCCTTGCGGGCAAAGTATCCCGTAACTCTTTTCCTTTTAGATCATTTACACCTCTAGCATTCCACACGCCCAGCCTCCTTTCATCATCTAAAACTTTTGCGGGGGCACGCAGTCCGTTAATGAAAGTAGCAGTCCTGTCATCCGAGGCTAAATTATAGTTTGTATTATTCATTTCGTAAATTATCCGAGCAAGCACTAACTTCAAACGAGAAAATGTTCCGTAAATAAAGTCATGCCCAAACAAAGATGTAATTCGTCATATGGTGGTGTATCAATCCATAACGTCTGTCACTACCAAACATCAGTCACGCAAAGGAAGGTACGAAAGGAAAGAGGTAGAAACAAATGAAGCCGGAACAAAACGAGTTATTATTGGCAATGAAAACATCCACCGCGGGCAGGAGGGCGCTGCGAAAATGGCGGCTACGGGGGCACTTTTAACATTGGAACTATAACTATATATATACCGATATAAGTGACCCCGTGGCAGCCATATTGAAACCACCAGATGGCGTACGGTAAATTTAAATCGCCAATTGGTTAAGTTACATACTGAGGATTACATACTGAATAATAAGATCTCTTTTTGATTCATAAAAAGAAAGCGGTCATTTCTCGTATTTTTACGGTAAAATTGTTGATTGCCTAGGATATAAGTCAAGTAACTTCCTGGTTTTTTCCCGATCATTCCCAGATCTTTCCCAGTTCCCTGATCAAGTCGACACCCCGATGAAGTTTGATTTAAAGTTATTGGATACATTTTTCTAGTAAAACGAATAATCAAAACACAATCTTGATCAGAAAATCAATTCTCAGTCACTTCCCAATCGGAGAAAATTTCTGACCTAGGAAATACCCTTCAAGAAAATTAAATTATAGTAAATACAGTAACTAATTATCACAATATTATTGTTTGAGGTTGACGAAATACGAAAGCTTCACGAAAAAATATAATGCATAAATCAGCTTAAAAATAACAGTTAAAAAGAAGGCGAATTTTCAAAAAGTGTAATGCAACAACGGAATACTGGTTTTCATCAGGATAACTCATTCCTCAACAGATGATTTTCTATTGAGGAATTTTATTCTGAATCATGAAAGATTCAAATTTTCGCCAACGGCCATGACACGCTCGAAAAACCAGTTCCCATCCGATCACTGAAGTTGAGCAGCGTGTGGTGCGACTAGTACTTGGATGGGTGACTGTCCGGGAATATCGCGTGCTGTTGGCAGGTTGGCGGGAGACTGTGCCCTCCTGTGTATTCAACTCAACCAAATATGACTCTTCACGAGTTATGCTTACCCCGTAAGGGATTATTGCCAAATGGTACAAAAAAAATTATTCACTGATATGCATGTAAATGTAACAGCACACAGACGTTCAAAACGCAGGCAAAATGCAACATGTGCAGTGCTCTTAAAAATGTTTATTCCGCATTTCTATTTTTCAGAGTGTGTCTACAGAATCTCGATAATCCTGTATTTTTAGTTCTCCGATTATTCATTATCTAAATTCTCTTCCGCATGAATCGTAAAAAGGTATTACATAAAGTCTGATAAATTTCACACGATCATTTGCCTACATCTTTTTTTTTATCATTTGACTGTCACTTGAAATCCAGAGGAATGTCTATCATTTCTCAGAAAGGATCGCAACGTTTTGAAGCTTTGCGTCTTTTGGGAGGGTATACATATACTCTGAGCGAGGTGACCTAACTGGGAAAAACGGGACAGCCCGTCACGAGAAAAGAGACAGAACTTTCGACAGATTCTTCGACACACGCAGCTATCTCCGCCCCCCCCCCCCTCTCTCTCTCTCTTTCACCCTCCCTGCCGTTCTGGAGGCCGATGTAGTATATGTGCAGTAGACTCTGCGCTTCCCGTTCCCACACGTCTTCCTTTCGTCCACCCTTGCTCGGGATGGCGCGGCGCACACTCGACGCGCCGCACAGTGGGATCAAATCCCGAAAAGGTGGTCAAAACTATATAATGTACATAAATCGGGCCAAATTTTCCTACTCGGGGGTTCTTAAGGTCGCTGATTACGATTCTGATGTCAAAAATTTCGAAAACAGAATGGCGGGCGAGTATGCTAAATAAATTTTCAATTCTTTTTAAATATAATGTGAGGGGGTTTTCGAGGTCGCTGATTACGAATCTAGTGTCAAAAATTTCAAAAAGAAAATGGCGGATCCAATATGGCGAACAAGTATGCTGAATAAAGATTTGATTCTTCTCAAAATTGGTGTAAGGGGGTTTTCGAGGTCGCTGATTACGAATCTGGTGTCAAAAATTTCAAAAACAAAATGGCAGATCCAATATGGTTGAAGCGTATGCTAAATAAAGTTTTGATTCATTTAAAAATTGGTGTAAGGGGTTTCAAAGGTCGCTGAGTGCGAATCTGGTATTAAAAATTTTAGAAATAAAATGGCGGATCTAATTTGCGGACTAGTTACCTAAAATAATATATAATCCTAACATAATTCGGTGTAAGGGGTTTTGAGAGGTCACTGAGTACAATTGGTGCACACGAACTTTAAAAATTGTCTCTACTAATAAGCGTATTCCTACTTTAAAATAGTATCCCTAATGATATATCGGAAGAAGTGAATTTTGAATGATTGCAGCGATTGATGTATTGTTAGTTAAAAATAAGACGAAAAATACTTGTGATATGGTGAAATCAATATTGTAATCATTAAATCTATGTTTTTTACTTGATAACTGTATTTTTCTGCAATGAATATATTGTTAGGGATACTATTTTGTTTTAAATGAGTTTTACTCCACAATCATCATAAACATAAAGTGAAAATACGCTTAATTATTATTATTATTATTATTATTATTTATCAGCATTTGGAACTCGAAAGTTCATTGCCTCATCTACCCGAGACCG
>WSXT02202647.1:0-18552 GCA_011762715.2 Neuroterus valhalla | reverse complement strand
TTTTCCTAAATAGCTTAACCTTCAGTATAGAAATGAATTTTAAAACTACAATATATTGCGCGCGCGTATACAAACTGAACCTCAAGTTTTTACGACTACGGAGTATCCTATATAGAACACTTCTACCAAAGAAATGGACTTTCATCTAAATAATATAAATTTGAAATAAAAAATAGAGTAGTTGCTACTCCAGTTGGAAGAATCAACGTTCAACATAATTTTTTTATAATAATTTAATTTTTAATATAGAAATGAATTTTTAAACGACAATATATTGCGCGTGCGTATGCAAAATGAATTTTGAATTTCCGCTACCACGGATTATCCTATAGGAAACTTCTATCAAAGAAATGGATTTTCAACTAAATAATATAAATTTAAAAACAAAAATGAAATAGTTGCTACTCCATTCCGAAAAATAAATGTTCCCGTTTTTTTTTAAATAATTTAATCTTTCATGCATAAATAAATTCTCAAACGGTAAAACAATACGCGCGCGTATACAAAATGAACCTTGAATTTTCACGACCACAGAGAATCCTATAGGAAACTTCTACAAAAGACATTTAGTTCCAAGTAAACAATATAAATTTGGAACCAAAAATAGAATAATTGCTACTTCGGTTGAAAATTTTATTGTTCAACAGAACTTCTCTTGAAAATTCTTGAAATTCACGTCTTTTTGAAACATATTACATAGTTAAAATTTTGGTACTATTAGTTTTTCCTTATCTCCTATACTTGTGCTGAAAAATAAAATTTTCTATTTTTTGTAAAAATTTGCATGATTTAAATAAAAACTATGCATCTTATGGAAAAAGTGTTTTCCTTAAAATGTTTAAAGCTTTTTAAAGTGAATAATTTTGGTCCTTCACATTTTTCTGCAACTCGCATAGTTTGAGCGAGCCTAGGGCACGCGTCTGTCGGATCTCGTGCTTCGCACTCGAGGATAAACTCACATCGCGCTACGCTCTGTGTCTTTGTACTTCCCTACATTTATGTATAGAACTTTTGAGACTCGAAAGCAAAATGTATTATATTAGATTATACTATTTCATTCTATAAAAAATTATACGAGTGAAATAATCGAAATTTTTTTTTTTTTTGAAATTCTGAATTTGTACCCCGTGTATTGTAAAAGTTTTACTTGAACTTGAACTGACTGAGAACATTCTCCTATTATATTCGTGGAATGTTACTAGTGACTCAGAAACCTTTACTTACAGCATATGGCGTACTTTTGCAAGGCATAAGCATAAATATTTTATGAGTGTAAGCTATAATCAGAACTCTGTTGAGGCTAACCATTTGCTTTCCAGCTTACTGTATAGGGAATACTTTTATTTTCAGGTAAAATACTTATAAGGAAACTCATGGCATTTCTTATCAACATTCTCGAATTATTTCACATACATTTATTTATTTACTTCACACAGGGTCGTATGGATCCTTCTTGTGTATAAGTTTTCATGCAATAGTTGATATGAATCAGACTTTGATTGAATGATGTACAGAAAACCAGTACGAGGTTGATAGGTAACTATTTTTCATTATTTTTTGTGCGACCAAAAATTTGGATTTTCGATTTTTTGAGAAAACTCGAAAAGTTTTAGAGATCACCCTGGAGGGCTTCCAAAAAGAATCATTTTTTTCTTGAAAGTTTTTTTCATATCTTGCGTTGGTTGGCTAAAAATTCTCATTTTCGTTTATGTTTTTGAATTTTGAAGAGGCCACAACTCTGACAATTTTGTTTTTATCAAAAAAAAGTCATGAGGATGAATTGTTTTACTTTTAACCTACTACAAGAAACCGTAGTTACAATTTTTGAATCTTGAGGAAAAAAGTCCAAAAAAAAATCCAAAATACTCCCCCTCTTTTATTTTTGATCCGCAATAGCTGGTTAACGAACACGGTTTGCCTTTTTGGGCCCTCAAAATGGGTGCCAAAGCGCGATCGAATATAATCGTTCTTTCGCAAGTTATCGAGTTCACAGATTATTTTTCATTATTTTTTATGCGGTCAAAATTGGAATTTTCTATTTTTCCCAGAAAATTGAAACAGTTGTATCCACGATCTTGTAGGACTCCTTAGAAGAAACATTTTTTTTCACTGACATTCTTTTCAATCTTGCGTTATTTGGCTAAAAATTCTCATATTCTTTTATATTTTTGAATTTTTAAAATACAGTAACTCTGTCAATTTTGTTTTTATCGAAGGAAGTCATGGAGATAAATTGTTTCATTTTTAACCTTCCACAAGAAACCGTACTTACGGTTTCTGAGTCTTGAAATAAAAGTCCAAAAAAGTTTTTAAAATGCTCCCCCTCCCTGATTTTCCAGCCAAAATAGATGGCTAACGAACTTGCTTCGTCTTTTTGGTCCCTCAAAATGTGTGCCAAAGGGCAATCCAATCCGATCAGTCTTTCAAAAGTATGGAGTATACAAACAACGACGACAACAGAGAGAGACACCAACGTAGAAACTTTTTTTTCGGAATCAGGAGGGCTCAAAACATGGAGATTTCATGAATTCCGCGAAAGCCAATTCTCACATAAAACCAATACCTTCTCATTATGATGAGAATGTAATAATCAAGTAGCAAAAATTTTAGGCTTGACTGGTATCAAGCTATATGGTACTGATACGGGGATGGAAGGAGAGGAAGGAGATGGAGATGGAGAATATGCAAGAGAGATATATCAGATGGTTATTAGGGGTAGCATGAAGAACGCCAGGTCATATGGTATGAGAAGAGACTTAAAGGGATAAATTCAGAACAAAAGGAGGAAAGAGGACATGGAAGTTTGAATAGAAACTAAGACAGGGGAGTTAGCGAGAAAGTGTTACAAAGAGATGAAAGAAAGAGGGAAGGGGATCGTAAGATAGGAGTGGAGAGCACTATAGGTTATGAGGAAATGTGAAAAAGAGAAAAAGATATGCAAATTAAAGACAAGTGGGTAAGAATAAGGGAATAATGATACAATAAACGGCACAAAGAGAAGAAAGAAAGGAAAACGAAGGAATATAAAAATATTTGAAAAAAGGATGCAGAAAAGGAGATGAACAAGGGTAGCTGGATGAAGAGTAGAAAATCGAGTAAAGGAAGCAACGTGTTGAGAAAAGAATCAAAAGAGAAAATGTAGAGTGTGCGAATGGATGGAAGAGACATGTATGGGATGGTTGTATGAGGGAGAAGGAAGAGAAGGCAGGATGGAAAGAAAGTATTAAGAGATTTTTCGGAGAAGGAATGAGAGAAGAGTGGACGAAAGGAGTAGAAAAAGCTGGAGGAGTAAAAGAAAAAGCTTCGGAGAGTGTGAAGGAGAAACAACGGTGAGCTTGCGTGGAAAAGAGGAGAAAAAGGAAGCGGAAGTCACACAGAAAAAATAATGTTAGGTGAAATCGTACAGTAAGATAAGGTTAATTTAAATGGAATAAGGCTTAAAAGAAAATTTTATCGCAAAAAAAATGTAAAGAAACGAAAGTTATAAAAACCCTTCGGAGCACATTATAAATGAAAAAGAACTAGTTGTAAAAATGATTTTTTTTTGTAGTAGTTTAGTTTTCAACAAAAAATTATTCGTTCAAAACCCAATAGTTCAATTTTCATCTGCACGAAAAAATTCAAACCAAAAAGTTGGATTTCAAATTAAAAAATTAATGTTTAACCAAAATAAAAAATATTTGTACAAGGTGGTTAAATTTCCAATAAACGAAAAAAAATCTTGATAAAAAATATGAATCGCCAAAAAAAAAAGAAATTTGCAACAAAACATTTAAATTTCAGTCCCAAATATAAATTGAAGAATGAACTATTTCCACCAAAAAAGAAGGTGAATGCTCGAAAACAGGATAATTCGATGAGATATAGATTTTCAGACCACAAAGATAAATTTGAAGAAAAAAAATTTTGAATTTTGAGTCAAGGGGATGGACTTGTAACTAAATGGTTTATTTTAAAACTTACAGATATAAATTTTTAACAAAAAGTTAATTTTGAAATCCAAAAATAATATATTTTTCGACTGGAATGTCAAATTTTTTAATAGAAAAGGCGAATTCCCAACCAAACAGTGAGATTTCCAACTAAAGAAGATAAATTTCTAACAAAAAATTCCATTATCTAATTTTCAGTCACAAAAATAAGTCTGAACCAAAAGTGAAACCGTTAAATGTCCGATTGAAAAACATTATTTTCGACGAAAAAAAGTAAACGCTCAACAAAAGATGCAATGGTTAATATTTTAAACGAGAAACTTATAGCTTTTTATCAAGAACAGTTGAATATAAATTAAAAGTTTATTTTCAGCCCTCAAAAATAAATTTCTTAGAAAATAGTTTATATTAAACCAAATAATAAAATTTTTCACCAGAATAGTTGAATTTTTATATGAAGAAGACGAATTTTCATGATAAAATTGTAATATTTGTTGAAAAATGAATTCCTAACCAAACAGTGTAGTTTGTAAATATGTAAAGAAGAATAATTTACAACAAAATATGTAATAATATACTTTTCAAATAAAGAATAATTGCTAACAAAAAATTTCCAACAAAGCAGTTGATTTGCTAACAAAAGAGATGAATCTTTAATAATAAAAGATCTCTCTTTAACCAAAAGAATGAGTTTTTTACAAAACAGTTCAATTTCAAACCAAAAATATTGAATTATCAACCAAGGAGATAATTTCCTTATCAAAATTGATGATTTCTTACTGGAAAAGATTGATTTCCACCAGAAGTGAAATCGTTGAATGTCCGATTAAAAAATTATTTTTAACAAAAAATATAAATCCTCAGCGAAAAATGTGATAGTTGATATTTCAAACGTGAAAGATCGTAGTTTTATGTAAGAAACAGTCGAATTTAACACAATCAATCAATTTGTAACGGAGAAGTAGAATTTTTAAACCGCAAATGTGAATTTCCAACAATGAATCAATTTGGAACCAAAGAAATCAATTTTGTTTTATGATTTTTAAATTTTGTAAAGAAAAATGAAATTATTGAATAAATTATTATATTTCTGACCCAAAAATACATGCCATTAGAAACGCATTAAAATGAAATGTTAGGTACAAAATTGCACTTTTCTATAACATTTATACTATCGATATGGTGATATACGTAATTCTTAGACGAATTATTACAGGATATTCATAAGAATATTTATTTGACCTACTTTTTGAAGACGAAATGATGATGGAGTACCGTAAAACCCATTAATGTTATATTCATGATCTTAAGTTGACTAAATGCATTAAGTAGTCTTAATCGGTATACGATAAATATATTTAATATTTTCAAGAGGAACGACCATTAACTTTTGTTCTGCAAGCTATTCATTAAGCGCATCTGCGGTCCGAATTACTCCACCACAACTCCTTTTTCTCATTAAAAATAAATAAATTTTGTGACAATATCATAATTTCATGTCAAACAGCGCTATCAACATGAACAAAGCATCTCATTAACTGTCTTCCACTTCTATCAAACAATGCTGCTGGTGCTTCCGAGGAAGCACGCACTCCTGACTAGCACTGCGAAAAACATCTCTAACCATCCTCTTGTCAATAAAAAATGAATCCAGCCATGTTCGAAATACAGATATTTGCAGTAGCTTCTTTCAGAATCCTGAAAGAAATCATCAGTGATTTGGAATACAAAATGCATACCCTTCCAGCCAAACGAGCAAAGAACGTATGAGGCACAAGGGTGGCCCCAGAAGTACCCGGCCTAATAAAAAAACGCAGAAAATTTTGAAGGAATTGCCTGTTTTTAACGTAGTCTCTTTCCAGCTCGATACACTTTTTCCAGCGATGTTTAATAGCTTCGATACTTTGTTCAAAGTGAGAACCGTCGAGCTCCTCAAAATATCCATTAACTGTAGACTCCACGCCAACATTATTGGAAAATATTTTTTCAACGAGCCATTTCTTTAGGTTTGGGAAGATGAAATAATTCCGAGGGGGCCTTATCTAGCGGATAGGATGCATGAGGAAGCAATTCTAACTATAGCTCATGGATTTCGGCCATGGCGGTCGCGCATGTGTGAACTGGTGCATTGTCTTGATGGAAGAGAACTTTTTTTCCGTCAAATGGGGCCGTTTTCCCTGGATTTCGTCACTAAAACCATGCAATAAGTTTGCATGATACTCTCTGTTGATTGTTTTTCCTTTTTAGAGATAAACAATGGAAATTATTGCACGTGCATCTCAAAAAACTGACGCCATGACCTTACGAGCAGATGTGACTGTCTCCGCCTTCTTTGGAGCCGATTCTCCTCTTTTAGTTTATTGTTACGACTGTTCCTTCGTCTCAGGAGTGAAATGATGGAACCATCCATAATTATTAACGAAGAGGAAAAGTTGTTTTTATTCTTCCGGAACATCGTCAAACACTCGATCAAAACATCCTCACGACGCAGTTTTTGCTCCACTGTGAGCAAACGTGGCACCCATCTTGCACAAAGCTATGCCCTGGACAAATTTCAGGCCAATATTTGATGTGTATCCTTTTTTGATATGCCTACATTGTCTGCGCATTTTCATTCGACGGAAATCCAATACCGTTTTGTGGATTTTCTTCAACATTTATGGCGTTGTCATCTCATTTTATCGACCACTGCGTTGTTTGTATTCGCAGCTGGTACGGCCTCGTTCAAAATCGGCCACCAAATATGTAACGATTGGGAACAAAGGAGCAGACTTGCCCAGAGTAGAATGGAGCTTGGCTGTGGTATCGGTTGGACTGCAACTTTTCAAATGAAATTACTGCATCACGTAGTGATGATCAATTTTGTCCATGTTTACAAATTCACTGAGAGCGTTCACTATTGATGGCTGTCAAGCAAAGAGTAAACAACGTGGCGGCTTCAAACTTCGCACTCAAGCTCGATAAGGTCGATACTTCCGATCTTTGAAATTTTTCCCAAATTCTTTGGCGTTTTCTTTGTCAGGCTGCGTTCTTCTGGGAGAGATCATTCTCGTAGGACGGCCAACATCTTACGCCAAGCCTAGACGCAAAAATCAGCGCACGTATATACCGACTGATTCACAGCAGATATACTCGAGTTCTGATTGCAGCGCCAGGCAGCTCTCTTGTACGTCTCTTGGCGCTGCGGAGATGAGCACAGTCGCCGCAAACGTTATACGCTATACGCGTGCTAAGAAGCAGTTCCTTGCATCGAGAGTAAGAGCATAAGCTGGGCACATGCGACGCAGTCACGAGCGTCGTGCGGGCGACTCTATGCAGTATGCTCTACAGCGTCGGCTGTAGCAGTGCGCTGATTTTTACGTGTGACTCTCCTCCTCAAACTCAGTAAAACCAAAAGAGAACGGAAATCGAAAAACTCATTTGTACTAAAGACATCATGATCTTACCCGTAGACAAAGGCAAAACAACAGTAATAATGAGTAAAGAATAGTGTTTCAACAAAATCATGGACCTTCTGACTGAAGATACATATAAAAAACTGGAAAATGACCCCACAGGAATAATAATCAGCATGACAGAAAACCTTCTAAAGAATCTCTAAACCTAACGAACAGTTTTTTGACAAACTCCACAAACTCTAAAAAATTCACAGAAACAACATTCCACTCAGATCAATCGTCTTAGGGGCCTAGAGATATTATAAATTGCGGAGAGGAGCCACAGGGGCTCTTGTAAGCAAAACTGTCTGATGGTTTTGCCGGAAGACTGAGAGAGAGAAAATATGAGAATCGCCTGGGCAACCCGAATGCGGCTCAGCGAGAAAGTAAGTCCAGTTTTTTGTCCCTCTTTTTGCTACGGACACTTCTGAGGCTGCCTCCCCTACTCTATTTCTTATATCTCTATGCTCGATGATGCGACGTCATCGATCCTTACATAAAGTTACCAATTCCAACGCGCCATACATTCGTGAAGACACCAAAATAGACGCTGAAAGATCACCAGAACGTTTTTTGTATTTCCTAACTTAGGTGATTACATTTTCACAAGGAATTCTTGTGATTAGATTCTCTGATATTTACACCACCTCCTGAGTTGATAATTATTTGCCTGTTATTTTATAGGCACGATTGCATTGCGATCACTACCACAAATGTTCTCGGTTGCTTATGACCACCCTACCCGGCGCGTTCTTAGCTTGTGGATAGAGCAGCCTCGTAATGAAAATTCCTGCTGAATACGCTTGGACAACTTAAGAAGCAATCACGGACAATGGTTCAAGGATGGTCCCGGAGGAAAAGCCTCCAAACCACATCGTGAACTACTCTGCCGAAGGTTACGTAACTCCAGTATGTCGTCTGCAAAGATAGACGGAAGTGGCCGAAAGTCGGACTTAAGATGAATGAGAGAGGAACACGACAAGTCATACGAAAGAGTTCAAGACTGCGTACGGAAATTGTCTGATTTCATAAGAGACAGAGAGAAGTTCTGTAGATTGCAGGGGAACATGTTCTTGAAGAAACGAAAGGGTCTTGAAAATACAGAGAACGTACTAGACAAACTTTGTTTTGTCAAAATATGGCAAGCAGGCACTTACAAAGATTTCTTCGGGAAGATTGGGCCAGAACTCAATAAGATGTTCAAGGCCAAGTTCCTTCAGAAAAGGATAGTGGGAGAGATCCATGAAGGGACTCCAACGACAGAAGATGCCAGGAAACCTCTCGCCTTCAACCAAGAGAATTGATCTAGAGAATCCACTGAAAATCCCTTTAGTGATCAGCGCAAGAAGAGCTGAGCCAAAAAAGTTGAGGACTCGAGTGCAGGTACCCATACTGGGAGCATCGAGTACTAAAATTGAAAATGAGCTTTATGAACCATCCATCGAGAAGGGATGAACAAAAAAAATAAGGAGGGCTAGACAAGATCTCGGACCGAAGCTATCTTAATAAAGTCGTCTGAGGGTTCGAACTACGCTCAGGTCCTCCGAAACATCAAGAGGACGGATGAACTGGATTCTCTTAGAGTGAAAATCAAGGGTATTCTACAATTCAGGGACGAAGACATCCCTATTGGAGATGGAAACTAGGCAGAAGGGAGGGTCGACTTCTGACATTAGGAAAGCGGCTGGTGACGGGAAAAATGTGCGTGAACTATTCCCCCGCGTTAAGGTCGACATGTTTGACCTCGACATGTTTACTGAAGGAGAGGGCGTGTTCAAGGAGGTGGTCGAAAGACTTACAAAAGTAGGACTACTTCTAAACAACCTCGAATACAAAAAGGCACTTCTCTTTGATTCGAGAGTATCTAAAAACCCTTGCTCTTGTGGCAGACTTCATACAGAAGAAACAAAGAGAGTGTTGAGCTACAAAGAGGAATATAAGTGTGAATGGAAAAAAACGAAATCACGCTGATAGATTAGGAGGGACTGGAGGGGATTGGAACCCAAAATACATTCTCCATCAACTCCGCTCATCATCCTCCGTAAATGATCATCTGATTCTACTGTAACGATCTTATAATCTACAAGCAAAGTTCACTTACCTTCACCGTCCCGAAATCAACACATTCTTGGTCAAAAAGAGCCGTTTTCGGACGTTTGATTATGTATACATTCGACATAAGACATCTCCCCTTAACGCTTGCTCAATATCAAATCAAATACTCGATGGTCTATTTACTCTCACATTCGCCTAACTACCCCACCTTGTAGAAAGCTTTTTCTAGGTCAACAAAAGCACAAAAAACTTTTTTGTTTACCATCGAACAGCTTCGTATGACCTGTCTGAAGTTAAATATCTGTTCCGCACATGATCTTGCTGGCATGAATCTACATAAGACTTCCCAGATCCTTCCCTCGATTATTACCATAACCCCAAATGAACATATTTTGATAGATATTTCACCCACGGTACTTAGCAGTCCAATTGCTCTATGATCAGTACAGTCACCTTTATCAACCTCTCCCTTGTAGATTGCCGACTGTAAATATGGACATCCGCTTCTGATACTCGTAGACCCTCTTCAGCCATCTTTGAACCTCAATAATTCTCTTAGGTCCTATCAAGCTTTCTTCTCAACCATTTCCCGATTTTTGGAATCCGCAGAGAGAAGGAAACCAACCAGGAAAGGCCGCGTCATGACTTTAATCGAATTCCGAACAAATACACCCGACGCCCGACAAAAAAAATGTGTTTCCAGAGCACATTACGTTCAACGTCATGTTTCGAGTGTTTTTCAGATTTTCAAATAGCTTACAACACTTTTCCATATTTCGAACATTCGTGGAGAGTGGAGAATGTGAGAAGAACATGATGAAGGGTCTATCAGGTGTTTTTTGTTTTGTTTTTTAACGTCAAGTGTTATATTCCACGGTATTAAGAACAATGGTGTCCATCCCCAGCAATCAGTCCTTTCTCCAACCTCTAGGTGAGCAGGAACGGAAAAAGCTGCAGCCTCCAAGGAGCTGGAGATGGCTTGAATCATATAAGAATGAAACCTTTTTAGATACTCTCGAAGTCCCCTTAGTTAGAGTTTTTCTAGGTTTGAAGGAACCTTTCTTCGATCATTTGAAACTTTATCGTTCACAGCACACACATCCATCAATCCACTTATCCACACAAATAAGTTTCCGCCAACGCTTTTGAACATTTCAGCAGTAATAATATCTCTACTACCAGCTTCACATTCTCAATTTTTCAAAATTATAGATACGACGTCATTGATATGGATTTTTCTTCTATCATTCCGAAACAAATGGTCTGATATGTCGTCTTCTGCGTGACCTTCATTATGCTCCGTGCACTGACCTCCTTACAGTTGGAAAAATCACTAATACTGCCATTCAGCACGCTTGAATCACATACCATTCTACCATATACATTCTCAGTTCCAACTACATCAGTGCTAGTTCGTCTCATAGTCTTTTGAAGTAATTTCAGAATAATTTATTCTTTTCCTTTATAATCATTTTCTTTTTTGTATCTTTTTCTTCTTTGATTTCATCATTGCTTGCTTTTACGTGTATATTTGTTCTCCTGCTTTTATTGATATAATTATTATCTAGTGTGGTCCTTCCGTCATAACTTAGACCTCTGATAAACATCTTCCTGAAGTACGCTTGTTTCTCCCATAGAGTTAATACAACTAGAGGCGACGAGCGACAGGCTGCTGTGTAAGCAGAACTGTGCACTCAAGTTCGCTGAGAGAGAAAGAGACAAAGTGTCTCGGGTTCTCGAGTCCACCTAATTCTCTTTCTCTTTCTACGCGCGGATGGATTCTAAGCTGGCTCGTCGCCTCTATCTGTATTAACTCTATGGTTTTCCCTTGTCGACAGGCACGAGGATTTGATCATCTCATCAAGCATCTCCAGTCCTAGTAGAGCTTTGCCCATAACACTTTTACCACTTTCAATCTTTATTACTTACTTTCAAACCATGTTTCGCGCCATTTTCCATATACATCAAACGCCATCTACTACCATCTACCTGACACACCTTTTTCTCCCTTAATCTCCTATGGTATCCTATCACTATTCAAATCCTTAAGGCATTATACATCTCTCAAGGCAGTTTTCAACTCATTCAACATCATCACTAATCTGACGTCATCACCATGGCTATATAGGTTGCGGATTCACTTGCACGGAGGAGCTCCTAACCTAAGCTAACAGCTATCGCACCCCTGGCACAAAGGAAGGTGGGTACAAAAAGAAGAAGAAAAATATTTTCATAACCGCACACACTTCATATGCACTCTGAAAATGCGGTCTCGTATTATTATTCTTGCATACTCTACATTTGTATTGTTTGATTCATCCGGTCTTCTTTAGGATGAGATAAATATTTACTAAACTTTTCACGTTAGACTTTTCCTATTTCCAGCTCCTCCAAATTCTCTGGTTCAACTCGGGACTGCTTCACCTTGATACGAATTCTTCTTTGCCTGCATCCTTACCTTGGGCTCATGACCAAAAAAATAGGGGGAAATGATCGGTTACATATTTGGAGCATTTCCTTACACTTTTGTCAATTACCAGTCCTCGCTCAGTCTCTCATCTGCTACAACAAAGTCAATCATACTCTAACTCCTTCTTCTGCACCATGTCTGAATGTTTATCATTAAATGAGTAAACCAGATGTTTGTGATGAGCAATCCTTTTTCTAAGCATATGCTCATCAAACTTTTCTGGAATATATCATCTTTTTGCCTCCGAAATAACCAAGCACCTGTCTGTACTTCCACCCCATCGAGATATAGAAATGGACCGATCACGCTGTGGGGAGCAATGAAATGGGTTGTAGAGAGAGAGCGAGAAAACATTTGAGCCGTGACCGTGTCTCTTTTTAAATAAAGCTGATTGGTCGAGAGAATTTGCGATGGGTGGATGGGTTTATTATTTTATTTAATTTCATGTAAATTATAATTCAGAATGGTAAAAGCCTGTGCAGTTTGTAGGCGTTATGAAGGAGAGTACACAGGTTTATGTTTCGATACGTAAGTAATGTTATTAAATAGTAAAATAAAAAATGTCACAACAAAAACGCAACCTCGAAATATTTACCGATTTGATACAAATTATTATTTTTTATCTCAAAGAAACATTGTCAAGTGCATTTTAATGTTATTTTAATTTTACGTTAATACTGAAATCATTAACCAAAAAAAAGGATTCTACACGGAGAAAAAAATGGAAGGAATATTTACTGAAATGAGGAACATTTTTACTTTCAAAAAGTGTAAACCACTTGCATTCGCGAATTAAAGTGATTCCTAATAGGACGCTTTACAACATTTTTTACTTCCGTGTAAGGATATTTGAATTTCATGACGGTAAAATATTCTTTTTTGTATATAAATTCCGCTAACCCGATGAAATCATTATTGCATTCCAAACTATCAATATTTACCGCACGGAAAAAGTAAAAATCGCGCACACACTTAAAAGAAAGAATATAGTTGGGGAGTTCTGGACAAGAAGAGGACAGGCGCTCGAAGACGAGTAAAAGTATTGTCCACGCTGTGACGCCTGTATCAAAAGTGAAATCCCGAATTTGAAAAAACCTATGATATGGTTAGATAGCTCTTGAGAAATATACTTGAATCTCCAATTACAATTTTTCTTTCGGGTCTCTAATTTCCCAGTGAATAAATAAAAACTGACTTTTTTAAATTGAGAAAACAATAGTTTTTCACATTAAACTCGCCGTAAATAATTCGTTTATAAACGAATTTACACATTTCTTCTTGCGTTCTATTCGTGGCACTCTAGCGGAGGTAACAGTGTCTAAAGAAAAGTCAAAAGTCAATTCCTAATCTATGTTCATTTAATCCGAATGAAAACCCATGTTTTCAGACTTTCACATTAAAAATGGATCCAAGAAATTTGATCTTACGACGAACTTCCTGCGAATGATTTTTCCGCTAATGTATTGGGCAACTTTTCGCAAATCCTCAATACGATTAAATTTTCAGTTTCATCATTAAAGCGAGTTAATTATGAGCTTGCGACGCGTCACAAAACAAAAAAAATCGATTCTCGGATCTAGAGGTCAGGCCATGTGGACTATATGTTCTTGGGGTCGCTGATTCGGGATCCAAAGCCCATTTTACCCCATTACGTCAGGTTTTCGACATAACCTTAAAAAGGCTCCAGCGACACTCTAAAATGAAAAGTAATGGTGGCCGTACTGCTGGACCGTATTATGTTTTTTGGGACGCTGAAACCAAATCCTAAGTTCATTTTATTCCATCACGTCAGGTTTTCGAGATAATCTCATTTTTATGGACCTATTGAGGCTTTTTGAGGTTATGTCAGATACCTGACGTGATGGGGTAAAATGGACATTGGATTCGGTTTCAGCAACCAAAAAACACATAATATGGTCTAGCATTCAGACCATAATTACTTTTCATTAAAGGGTGTCTGTGAAGACTTTTTAAGGTTTTGTCAAAAACCTGATGCGACGAGTTAAAATGAACTTCAGATTCGGTTTCAGCCAGAAAACGTATAATATACATGGTCCGATACTTAGCCCATCATTATACTTTTAATTTAAGGGTGTGTTCAGAGAATTTTCGAGGTTCTGTCGAAAACCTGACGTGCTCGAGGTTTTTGGACTTCGGATCCAAATTCAGCGACCCCAAAAAACATGTAGTCAAGATGATTTGACCTCTAGATCCGAAAATCGATTATTTTTTGTGTAGCTGTGTTATTGATGCAAGTGAAGTGAAATAATCCAGAAGGCGCTGCGAACAAAAATCGCTTCTTTCTGGAGCAAATTGTCAGACCGCGGACAGAAGATTGTCTTTGGATGCATGGCATTTTTTTCATTGGTAAAGTTTGCTGAGGAATTTAGAAATTTTCCTGATGATTGAGGTAAAATCTTTTTCTTAAAATGCAAATATCAAAATTTCATAGTAAAAATTCCACTCCTTCGTAAATGCAAGTGATTTACAGTAAGAAAAAGGAAATTTTCTACACACATTTTTCTCCGTGTAAACCAAAAATTTTAACGTAGACTTTTCAATTTGAAATGATGCACTTTTAACCAAAAATATTTGGATTTTGTTATTAAGCTCTATTAGTTTAGTCCATATTTGCGTGAAGAAACGGGAAAGATGCAAATAATTAAATAGAATCGAAGTATAGAAGTTCATTTTCAATAGTTTTAAAAAATAAGGTTAGAAAACTGGAAATTTTTGTTAAAAGATAGGGTTGAATTTCCCCTTTACACTTTTTGATTTCAGACTACACATCATTTTAATTATTTGAAAAATTGTATGACACTATTTCTTAAATATCTGACCCTTTTTACAAGTTTTTTGGTTTCTTAAAATGAGTCCGAGACTCCAAGACCTGTGCAAGATAGTTCTTTGTGCATGTAAGTTTTCATCCAAATGTTAAATAGAAATATTTTTACCTTCACTCAAAACCTCAAATCCGTTAATAACAATGTTCTTATATAAATTCATTTTTCACCAAAGGATTATTATTAAAGCACTTTTAATCGAATCGCGAGTTTCAGAAAATTTGAAAACAAAGATCGAAATTTGTTGCGCAGATATTTTCGCAGGCACAATATCAAGTTGTTGGAGTGATATAAAGTTCGTCTCATAATGATGTTGTCATTACAAAGCAGCAAAGTTTGTTGAAGGCAACTTAGGTCACATCTGGATGCTTTTTTAGAACTACCAATTATTATTATTATTATTATTATTATTATCATTAAACTCTCCATCATGATTGGGTTTTTTTTTGGTGTTCCTCTTAGTCCCCTCCCTCCTCGTTTTTTGGCTGTTTGGCATGGGTATCCCTATCAGTAGCAATGCTACGGCCAACATAGCCATCAAAGTCATTGGAGGAAAGCTCAAGCCCTACCGCGACGACAACGCGAGAACACCCTGGTATTATTATTATTATTATTATTATTATTATTATTATTATTATTATTATTATTATTATTATTATTATTATAGTGTGCATCAAGGGCGTATGGCTATTTTGCCTCGTATGCCTTCCGCCCTTGCTTCGAACCGGCGCTCAGTGGTTCAAGATCCCAAAAAGCTGGCCAAAACCTCAAAATTCGAAGTTACTGGATGAGGTAAATGTTCATTGGAGGCATTGGAGCATTATTTTGTGAAAGCACAAGTCACTATATTCAAAACTGTACTTGTGGCGAGCAGTTGAACTTAACTCTTCGCCGAATTCACGTGCTTCAGTGTGTTTCTCGAGTTTTGAGCGTTCGACAAAAAATATTGTTGTTCTGTGAGTTCGTGCCAGAAATAGACGAGGTGACATGGAGGGTATCTTGAGGGTACGCATAATCGTTGCTTGCTTCTGCATTTGCATTTCGAACAAGTATACTAATGATATTGAGAGTAAAAAGTGCTCCTCCAAATCTTTTTTTTTCCATAAAATTCAGGAATATACTCAGTGAATTTTTTTTTGTGTGCGAGTGCGCGCGCCGGTGTTTTTCGTTTTGATCACCAAAATTTATCAAATTTTTAATTCCTTTTAAAAAAGGTTGCCCTCGGCTTCCTCCGTTAAAAATGAATGCGCTTTCTCTACAACCGCGTGTGGAAGTGTTCACTAGGATGCACAGTGGTTCAAAATCCAAAAAAGCTGGCCGAAAATCATAATATCGATATTTCACTCCGTTAGAGTATCCATATAAGGTTTTTGGGGTCGGTGATTTCGAGAATGCAGTCGAAAATTTAAAATTCAAAATGGCGCATCTAAAATGGCAGACATTTTTCTCAAATTTGTCATGCATTTACTTGAAAATAAAATGTTTGCCATATCAGGTCCGCCATTAGATTTTAGATTTTTCACTTCATTTTCAAAATCAGTGACCCCAAAAACCACTTAATACTCATTTTCAAGTAAATTAATGGCAAATTTCAGAAAATATCCGCCATTTCGTATGCTCGACTTCATTTTCGAAATCAGAGACCCCAAAAACCCCTCAATACTCATTTTTCAGTAAATACATGGGAAATTTTTTAAACATGTCTGCCATTTCGCGTCAGTTATTTCGAAGTTCTGATTTTTGATTCCATTTTCGAAATCAGCGACCCCGAAAACCCTTCAATACTCATTCTCAAGTGGATGCATGGAAACTTTAAGGAAAATGTCCACCATTTTGGGTCCGCCATTTTGAATTTTTGATTTCGGACTCCATTTTTGAAATCAGCGACCCCAAAAATCTTATATGGGTACTCGAACGAAGTGAAATATCAAGATTCTGATTTTCGGCCAGCTTTTTGGAATTTCGAACTACTGTGCGGCGGCAAGTTCACACTCGTTAAAGTAGCTTTCTTTACGCCCTCGATACACAATGTACTATTTTGCGGAAAATCAATCTTCCTGGTAAAAAATGTAGCTTTCTGTTGAAGATTTATCTTTCAAATGAAAAATTCATCCTTTTTATAAAAAATTCAGGAATTTTTTTTCGGAATTTCTCTCTTATTTTCATTTGCGAATGTTGTTCTTCTGACTAGAAATTAGGCTTCTCCATTTATGGAAGTATATTCTTCTTTTCAACTCTACAATTGATGTATTTTATTCATTTTTCTTCAATATTCAATTTCGGATATGAGATTCCACGTGACGGTTTTCTTGCAATTTCAAAATAATTTTATTTGTTGACAAAAAAATAGAAAATGAATTGTAAATGTGATTAGATGCATTCAATCTTACATTTAATGGCTGCATATAAAGTACATAATTTTTCATGGAGAGCATCAATTTTCCAGTCTAGATAATCTGAATTCATGTTAGCACGTACTGACTGATAAAACGCCCTCCATACGTTTTTATTTCCGATAAAGTAGAAAAATGTGAATTGAATTTCTTACGGTATATATTGTAAATTATAATCAACAGTACAGAAATATTTAAGATTTACTCGTTGAAGAATTCGATTTCCTTAGTTGATATATGATTTATAAATAAAATAAATAAGAAAAAGTTCCTTTTCAATAAAAATTGTTGGGTTTGGAAGCTAAAGGAACTAATTTTTTCTAAGAAAATGTACTTTTTAACCAAAAAATATCCATTTCCGAACAAGGATAAAGTTTCAAAATTTTAAATGTGAGAAAAATTGTATTTTATAGGAGACTTCCTAACCAAACGAAAATATCACTGAACAGGAATGATGAATCATCAAACGAAAAAGATAATTTTCAACCAAATAGTTAAGTTTTTACCAGGAAGGACCATTTCTGAAGGGATAATGGAATTATTGAATTCTGAATTGAGAACATATTATCTTATCATTTTCCAATCATCAGAGGCAGAAGATGGAGTTTAAAACAAAAAATTCTAACATAATGATTTTTCAAGTCAATTAAGAGAATGACTTCGATCCAAAATGTTCAATTCCTTTGCAAGGATACAAATTTCCTACAAAACGGTTTTCAAAACAAAAATAAGGAATTCTAAACAATAATCTTTATTTTTCACAGAATAGTAGAATTTTTAAGCTAAGAAGAAGTATTTTCAATAAAACGGTTGAATTTTCAACTAATAAGAATGACTTTTCAACAAAGTTTCGGGACTGTAAAGAAATCATTAAAGTTGCAACCAAATAGTCAAATTCTAATTCACGAGATGTTTTTATGAGACAAAACATGAACAAAGGGAATCAGTTATTGAAAAAGAAACACAGTGAGAAAAAATAATGTAAAATTGATCAAAATGAGATTCCTGCTACAGTTCTTATTGGATTTCAATTTTTTTTGCAAATAAAGCTAACTGAATTCTTACGGGATTCTTCAAGGCTGAATTGAAAAAAAAATTACTTCATTTGAACATGAAGTGAGTAATTGATTTAAAATTACGTTTATACGCATGTAATCGATAAATAAATATTATAAAAATATAACTTAATACTTATTCATAAATAAATCATCTAGTACAAACTACCGTATTGATAATAATAATACAAGGTGATTTTTTAATTATTTTGGACTATCTATGTTATTCTCAATGATAATTTAACCACAGTTATATAAGAAGATTGAATAAAAAATATAAATATTATAACAAAAAATCTGCCCGCTTCGCGGGCACATTCTCATCGGGCGCTCCGCGCGCAGCTCGCTTCGCTCGCAAGTTTGAGCG
>WSXT02202636.1:0-18553 GCA_011762715.2 Neuroterus valhalla | reverse complement strand
ATCTTTTCCGAATTTGTAGTGGCTTTGCCAAATGCACTTTTTATTTCTTCGAAAAATTTTCTTTTTTCTAAAAAACCCATTTGATTTTTTTCAGCATAGCAATAGTTATTCATGAGCAAAATTTTCAAGTTTTTTTATAATAAATCAATTCTACTTTCAACTAAACGAGGAGTTGCAATATCCAATGAATGGATACCTTCGATATGAAAAAAACGAAGCAATGGATTCAAAAAAGACAATGCCATGTGCCGCTGTTCATTTTTTTCCATTAAAAAGTCATCATCACTTTGTGAGTCACAAACCTCTCCAACGTCGTTTTCAAGTAGTGCCTCAAAGTCCATGTAATCATCAGCGTCGATACTGTTTTGATTGGTAGAATTCACACTTTCATCATGTTGTTCATTTTCTTCAATAAATCTCTGTGAACATTTTGCAGTATTTCCGGAAACTTCTACACGTTCCAATAAATTTTCAAAATTTTTTGGATTTTTGTCATAACAGTATGTCGAGCAAGTTCCACACAATCGGTCACCCAATTGAACTATCGGAAACCATTTCTTGCAAATATCTTCAGTGACCGGCTTTGAACTTTGAATGGATTAGGACACACTAAAGATGGCATAATTGCAAAAATTACATTCAATCTGAAGGGTTTGTCTCAAATTGATACACTTGGAAGCATTTGATTAACATGTCAAGACGAGCCATTACGATGGCAATAACAAGTCGTGTTGTGTTTCATCTATGCATCCTACCGCAAGCTCAGTATGTCTACATATACCCCACGCTTTGTTGATACGCTCACTGCACATTCTCTAATAAAAATTAAAATATTTTCACGACAGATTTTTATGCAGAATTTTCCAGGGAATCGATTCCAATTGGAATTTTTCAAACAAAAAGTTAACAAATTGGTTCATCGTTCACATACGTTTGAATTACAAGTTCTTTCGTGTTTTTCTAAAAAAGGACGTCTTGATAGGATTGATAGTCTTTGAGTTACAGCAGTTACAAAAAAAAATCCCCTTTTTTTCAATGGATCGAAATTTTTGATCTATATAATATTTTGGCGTCAAACTTGGTGGAAGACTTTGTCTTCATATACCCTACTGATGTACCAATTAGGGAGAGAATTCAAGACTTTACTCCAAAATCCTGTGAATGTAATTTGTTTTCTGCCAGCGTAAGATATTATTTTGCCGTGGATTTTTAAGTTCTGACAGAACTGAAGAAGTACAAATAAAGTAAGAACAGATAGAAGGTTATCAAGAGAAAATTTAAGTATCAATATTATATTAAATTGCATCAAAATGAACACCTAATGCCATTTCCGCTTTCATACCATAATATTCCAAAAATCAGTAGCTTTTAGAAGATCATTTAAAATCGCAAATGTATATCCTAACAATGCCACCTTCCTTTTGGTAATTCTTGTTTAGTCATTTTACATTATTATTTGTTTCTGAAGTGCAATATATGATGATATTGTCGACCGTGCGATTTTAAATATCCTAGCTGTTCATGGTGTTCTTGTATTTTGTTCAGAATTAATACAATTTTTATTAGTATTATAGAAGAGGGTCATTATGGCTGATCAAGGTAGAAAACAGCGGCAAAATATGTCAGTAGCTTTGCTACTGGAATACGTCAAAAAATGTCATTGTGTCTTTTTATTAACTATGTAATTAATATATTGGACCATATTTTTATAAATTAATTTAGACGTGGCAGGATATGACGTCGAAGACGGAAGGCCAGAAAGCCTCTTCAAACAGAAAGAAATGCAACAGGTGGTAGACCTCCAAATGAAGTCCATGCGTTCCCGTACAATTTCAATAATTCCTTGCACCATATCCTTTTTCAATCGAAATGATCTTATAAGCTTTTTATCCGGTTAATCGAAAGCATTATCCCGTGCGCGAAACGAAGCTCTTGGTTCGGTATATATATGGATGTTTTGAGGTCAGCGTAATAGTCCTCAACTTGTCGGCCCTCTACTATCGCCGCTATTCATATTCATTTTCGCATGCGCCAACCATTCAAAAATCTGCCATTTTCGCATGCGAAATAGAGTCGAGTGAACTCGAGAATAGCACCCCAGATCTGAAGGTGGTTGATAGGACAAGATGAAGTTTCAATAGTTTTTTGGAGATAGTGTATGTAACAGATTTGGTATATTGTATTCTTTCTTTCAAGGACAGCAAACTTGTTTAATGTAAGATTGATTTGAATTCACCTTCAGAAAATCTCAGCTCACCTAAAGTGTTCGATTTTGTACAAAACTACAAATTTTGCTGACGTTTTAATGAGGTTACAGTTCACAACTTTAGAGCTGACCTGAAGTAGGGTGACCAGACGTCCTCCTTTAGGAGGACATGTCCTCCTTTTTGCTTGCCCGTCCTCCTGTCCTCTTAAACTTCGCAAAATCATCAAAACGTCCTCCTTTACGATCCGAGGATAAAATTTCCTTATAATTTACTCTTTGTGGCACCTTCATCCACTTATTTTATTAAACAGGATAAGGGGATTAAGTTATCGCAATTCAAAATTTCGCGCGCGAAAGAATTAATCAGAATTCCTATTGGTCTGGAATAATTATACGAGAATTCCGATATTCTATTGGTGCTTGCTAAATATCAAGTGTGTGTGTGTGTTTGTGTGTCTATTGATTAGTCAATCAATCGTTATTTGGTCATCACAATTAAAAATGTTTCGCCATGCCAAAAAGAAAATGTACTTTTTTGTCTGCATAGTTGCACTCCAAAATTTAGAAAATTGCAAATTTCTTTTTCGTAATACACGGACATAATGCACATTGCGAAAGTTCGAGGTCCTTTTCTCTAATCAAGTCGCAGTGGACCGATAAAAGGAACCAATTATCCAGTCCAACTTTTTGTTCGCTTATTTCTATCAAAATGAATTTGAAATCGTACTCTTGCGTTCAATTTAACAACTATTTACTTGACCCGAAAAATTATCACTCGCTCCGTCAAATCGTGGGATCCGAAAAATATTGTAAATGAACTACTTCTCAAATGTATCTTGTATAAAAGTTTTTATAAATGAAAGAGAGAAAAAGTTGAAGAAAATTTATCTTTGCGAAAAAATTTTCCGATTTTGGAATTATTATGGGGAGGGGGGGGGCAAGATCATGTCCACCTTTTTCCTCCTGAGCATCTGGTCACCCTACCTGAAGCTCAGGTTCAGGTTATTTTCTTCTTTTAAGACAATACTCCATTGGGTAATCAGGTTTGGTCAGTCCCCACAGTTAGACCTTTAGCCAATCCCAGTCATCGTAGATAGGATGCCTAAAAACAAAATATCCTGAAACTTTAGTTTCAGGTCAGCCCTGAGTATGAGAACTGTAACGTTCACGAAACTTCGACAGGATTTCTAGTTTTGTTTTCTTATATCGGAACAAAAATGTTAACACAGTAAAAACCTGGGGGGTGACTTTGTTTAAGGTAGAATCTGAACGGTGTTCTCTGAACCCGGCCCTGGGGTCCGATGAACCCCCTATGTGGGTTACTACTGACAGATACTGTTTCCAATTTACGCCATGGTCTCTACATAAAGATGGTGTGTTAATTGCATTACGTGAAAGAAGGGCCCTCTATTCGGTGGCAGTATGCAAGCGGGTATCTCGGTTTCAAAACTTATGCGCCAAGTACAGATAAAACGCACGCTGTCTCGGCTTGGAATGTAAATACAGTTAGCTGACTTAAGAGAAGAACATACACGTATTCATGACCTAAACTCGGCTTGCGTGTGTAACGTCATCCACTATCCAGAATATAATACAAATCGGTGGTCCTTACATATACCACGTGAAATGATAGTCTGCTTTGCATGCATGCAGGCCGCCTGCATGTATAGAGTTATGGTCTAGTATTACAAGATGCAAATAACGCACCTTGCAATGGCTATACAGACTATGGCGTATGATCGAGAAAGCTGTCAAAACTTCCGTACCCCAATTGTCAGGAACTCAGAACCCCACCTGGGTAGCATAAACTCCACCTAGGGTACTTTCCGTTGCAGGTAGGTGGTTTCCTCGAACGGGTGTCCCATTCACACTTTGTTTCTACTGTAAAATAAGGTGATAAAGCTTAGGTACTTCGCAAAATGGTTGTATACTACGTTCCATAGGACGTATTTCAGCGAATCTTCTTGCATCAGCTTTTTCATCATCAAAAATAGAATACCTCACCAAAGTTTATCTTTTTCCATAAGTACATCTTTTTTCACAAGATTCTCATGAGCACAGATTTGTAGCTTCGTATCCTGACGCTTGGAAGGCCGTATCAACTATAATCGGTCACCAAATATTCTGTATTTGTTCTTCATGAGGAGGTTTGTCAGGCTGATTCGTTGCCTGCCGGAACGAAGATGTTCAACGTAGAAAGGAACATATGATTCTCACAAAATTTTCAACGAGGACAATGCATGCATTGTGGATGAGAGTCAATTTTCAATTAATTTTGAAATAATTTGTGCGCTTTTAAGTACAAAATAATTGAATCGCTTCAGAATGACGTTAGGCTTTCTTAGAATTTTCATAAAGATCGTCTTAAAAGACGTGCAAAAGTACGTGATCTTGAATGATCAAATAATACAGCCTGCGATACAACCTCCAGTTCTTACTTTGTTATGCGTGCATACGTTACCTTATCTATCCTTTTATATACCTTCTTGTACGTCTACTTCTTCAGATTGGTGGGCTCCACAGGGAGTCGAGCAAAATACAAATTATTGTTTTAGTTGAACTAAGAGTATAGAAGCTTTTAATGAAAAAATTTGATTATACTTTCATTTGGAGACGGTTTGAAATATCAAACTTAATTGTTTAGATTGGAGGTAACCAACATCTTGTTAAAACGCCATGCACTTGGAGCATGCATCGAATTCAAAAAGGCGAGACGTGCTATAAGTTGGTACCAAACTGAAGAGTGCCAAGTTTATGACCACAAAATGTAGCTTTCTGGTGGCAACATTCTGAAAAATAAATAAAAGAAAAACTTAACCAATCATAGTCATTTCAGAAAATCCCATGAGGATGAACATAAGTCTCGATGCAGCAATTGAAGTCTAACAATGTGTTGTTACACACAGTTAACAAAACTAAATCATTTTCAGGGAAAATGATGTCGTACATTTTTCGTGAAAAAACATAGCTTTAAAAGAAAAAAAATTTGTCCCATAACAACAAAATTTGTTGTTATTTCGTTAGGAATTCTTTTTTTTGTAGCAAATTCAACTACTTGGCTAAAAGTTCCACTACTTTGATTACAATAAATTTTTGTTCAACTTTTTTTTTTTTTTACTTAGACGTTCATCCTTTTTGGTGAACGAACCAAGTCTTTTGTAAAACTCCCCTCATTTCGTTAATTACCTGTTTTGGTTGATGATGTAACCATTCTTTTTATAATTCGCTTTTGTTGAATGAATTTCGCTGTTCTTGATTTGAAACTAAACTCTTTTGTGGTTCCCAATCATACAATTATGGTTGAAACTTGAACTATTTTGTTCAAAAGTCGACTTTTTTGTAGCAATTTTCTCTTTGTTGCTAGAAAATTCGAGAATCGTAATAAAAATTCGACAAGATTTTCTCCTCTGATAGGAATTTGATCTTTTTGGTGTAAAATTGAAACTGTTTGGTTGAAAATCAATATATTTTGTATGGGGATATAATTCTGTAGTTCAAAATCATCTATTTAGGTCAAAATTTCATCGATTGAGAATAAAACTATTTGGCTAATGAATAACTTCTTTGTAACAAAGTCTTTTTTTTGCCTTGAAACTTCATTAATTTCCAAGGATTTCATCTTCTATAGTTAAAAATGCAAGTTTTACATAAAAATTCAATCTTCTTTGTTGACGATTCGTTTTTTATTCAGGTTGATATAATTTTTTCATGAAATCAACAAAAGTTGATTGTGTTAAAATTTCTTCTATCAGGTAACACTAACGGTGGAACGAAAAAGAGACTTACGAAAAAGAAATCTTGAATCTTAGAACTAACAACTTCAAAATTTGTTAAGGAAAATTAATCCTAATTATTTTGTAGACTAGTTTTGTATCTTAGATGCCACTTATCAGGTTTTCATTCATTCTTAGTTCAACTAGATTGTTCACGGTTATTTAGAAAATAAAGTTTTCATACTAACATTTGTAACTTGATTTATTCCCTCAGGCGAGCAATAAAGAAAGGAATAAAAAATCTTCTCAAATTACCCCATTGGAGTTATATATTAACAGCTCTTTTCCAAAGTTTTGTAGATTTTTTGAGGTTATGTTCAGATCGATTTCGAAGTTTCGAGGTTACTCCAGAAGTCTCCAGAACCGGATTGTCTCCTTGTGGCATCTCTCACCTTCGGAAGTAACAGAAGTGCGGCATCTCTTTCCAACAAAACATTGTAGTCTTCCTCCAAAACAAATGGGCAGCAGACTGGTCATGGTAATGATGTGGACTCGATATGGACCCCATTACACAAGGAATCCAACGTTTACTCAAGAGTATTTTAGTAAAATAGTAGAATCGATTAGAAATTTTAAACTTTTGGCTCACTTTAAACTTAATCCAGTGCCTTTGCGACAATGAAAAAAGAAGTAAAAGAACCATTGTAATGGGTAATGGCTCCGAGCACATTCCTGTTACAGCGAATTTGAGATGTGGTGGCCCAAAGCACGATCGGGAGAAGGAAAAGGGGAAGGGGGAAGAAAAGAAAACAAGGCATTACAGAGAGAGGAGGGATGAGAAACGTTTAATGGAGAGGTTAGAGGAGATGTTAGTGGAGGCCTAAATGAGGGTACAGATAGTAAAAAAGAGAGGAGAGGAATCCTTCACAGAAAGGGAACTTAGGCGAAGGTGCCCTCCGAGCCTTCTCTTGTTCAGTATACTATTGGCAGACGTCAAGAAGAGAATGAAAAAGGAGGAAACAGAGGGAAAATTATTAGAAACAGACAAACTTTATTCACTAGCATAAGCAGAAGATGTAGTTATAGTAGCGGATGATGGGTCTTCGAGATTCAAACTAGAAAATGATCCGAAAGTGAAGTTAGAAGGTTGAAAGTGGTCAAGAAAATAAGGACGCGTGATTAGGAGTCAATAGAAAAATATAATTGACCTTTTCATACCGTGAAAAGATCCTCTTGGTTGGCGGGTTACACAATTGTACAAAAAGTTATTGTTAGGAGCACAAGCACAAATTCAAAGAGAAACATAGCAACAAACTCTGTTGATACTAAGAAAAATGAAGGTAGTATGTAAACACAACAAGACGATCGTACAGAAAAGCTACTGGGTACAGGTATCGAGCAGTACTAAAACTGTCCCCTTGACTCGCTTAGGTACTCGATCCCCCAGTGAGATGAAAGGACAGCATGATCAGGGCCATACAGGATTCGAGATCACCCGCGAACACTACAGTAACTAATATAAGGAAAAAAATCTCCAACATTCCCGCCCACTTTCGGGGTAGATTCCTGTATTACTTCATTTGGAGACTTGGAATAGCATCAACAGTCTCGAGTATCACGCCCACCCTGATTTGGGCTGGAGTATGCGCCCACCCTGAGAAGGTTATGATTGGTCAGTTTGGAACATCTGAGTCAAAAGCTGCCAGCGCTCTCTGGATGTCAGCCTTATATCTAGTAATGAAGGTTCGGGTATCAAGTAAATTGGCGAGCCGATGAGAAAGCATGCAGGAGTCAGCGCTACTAAATCGCTGGGATCATCCTTCAAGGACTGAATTGGCCTTGAATTGAGACAGGCCTCCACTTGCGCAAGAAAAGTGAACATTTCCACGAAGGTGAGAGTAGTGTCTCCAATAACACGAAGTAGATGGTGTTTGACCGACCGTACTGCTGCTTCCCACAATCCGCCAAAGTGTGAAGCGGCGGGAGGATTGAATTTCCAAGTGGTGTGGTTGTCAGCGATATAACGAGCGATCTTGCTTGACTCTGCTGAAGCTTCGGAAAATAGATCTCCGAGCTGACGGTCAGCTCCAAAGAAGTTGTTACCATTGTCGTTGTAAAGAGTATGGCTGACACCACGTCGAGCTGAAAACCTCTTATAGGCGGCGATGAAACCCTCTGCAGAATAGTCCGATACAACTTCCAAATGTACAGCTCCTGTAGCACAGCAAACAAAAATGACGATGTACCCCTTGTGTGCCTTGTGACCTCGCCCTTTTGTCTTACGCATCTAGTCGACCTCTCAGTCTCAGCAGTCCATCAGTATCCAAAAAAAGGTAGTAGATTCAATAATGGACTCGATTTTGAAATATTCAATTTCTTTCTGACCTTGACGAGGTCCTCAGAAAAAGTTCCTCGCTGAAAGTGGCCGATCAGCCTTTTTAGTGCCAATTTAAGATAGGCCGACGTCGGATGCCAAGCGGCCGTTCAAATTGCTTCTTACAAAGCCGATCCATGAATTGAAAGCAAAGCACAGTTATTCTTACCAATTTTGTAAGCGACGAATATTGAGTCAAGAGCCCCCATGGTGGTTTCTGAGCAACTGGAGCTGAATGAGCGACGATCCGTTTCTCTCTATCGACCAAAGGGTCAATAATTTCCGCTGATCTTGGGCAAAAGGACTCAGGCTTGGCCAACCAAGCCGGTCCTTGCCACCAAATCAGATGATGTTCCATTCGGATTAGTGTGAGGCCTCGTGATGCACAATCTGCAGGATTATCCACTTCAGGTACATGATGCCATATCGCTTCCGGTAGCGTATGCTGAATCTCGGAAACCCTATTTATAATGTAGGTCTTCCATCGTAGAGGGTGTCCTCGAATCCAATTCAAAGTGTTTTCCGAATCAGACCAAAGATGTATCGGAGTTGAGGCAGAAAGACTCAAGATCGATGGTACATGCGATGCTAACCTTAACAGTAACACGGCGGCACACAGTTCAAGTCGAGGAATTGAGGTCTTTTTTAATCGAGCTACTCTCGTCTTGGCCGTGACGAGAGTAACACGAGTTATGCTCGATGAAGGTAGAGTGACACAAAGATATACCACGGCTCCTATTGCCTTTTCTGAAGCATCTTCAAAACCGTGAAGTTCACAGCAATCCGAAGATGTAGATCCCAACCAGTGCGGGATGGTAAGAGTGGTCAGATCTGACAACTCATTTCTGAACTTTGTCCACTTGGCGATGAACTCAGCTGGATGTATATCATAGCAACCTATTTTGAAAGCCCATAATCTTTGCATAAAAATTTTGGCCTTGACTATGACTGGTGCTAGCCATCCCAGTGGATCGAATATGCGAGCTATCTCCGAAAGCACCTTTTGTTTCGTGGTTTCATCTCATTTCCGATAATGAATCAATCTGAAACCGTAGGCAATCCAGAGATGACTGTCAAGGGATGCAAAGGGCACGAAAAGATGGATCCTGTTTGAAAAGAAAAGGCGTAGCATCCTCTCCATGTTCAATGGGTACTCCCCGAAGAACCTCTTCCTTGTTGGAGACTCATTTCTTTAGCGTGAAAAATCCTGCTTGAAGTAACAGTTCCACATGTCTGCGTTTTTCTTGAGCGTGGTCGACATCATCGCCCCCTAAGAGAACATCATCCACATAGATTTCCCTCTTCATGATTTCAGTAGCGAGATGGCATTTATCACCCTCATCTTCTGCTAATCGAAGCAGAGTACGTATCGCTAGATACAACGAAGAAGCAAATCCGGAAGTGACAGTTTTTAGATAGTAGGCTCGAACTTCCTGATCGAGACTCTCCCTCCAAAGAATTTTTTGGAACCTTTGATCCTCTGGATGGATCCATATTCGCCGGAACATCTTCTCAATGTCCACGGTGAAGACGACGGGTACAACCTCCATCGTTGAACTACATCCGCCAATTCTGTTTGTAGCTTTGGCCCAGAATGTAACAAGTCGTTCAAGGACAACCCTTGGTCTGTGTGTTGAGAAGCGTTGAAGACATTTCGCAATTTAGTGCTTGAGCTGCTCTCCTTTATCACACAATGATGTAGCACGAAGTAACCCTGATTGGGCTGTAGATCATCTACATTAGTGACAAGTCCCATCTCTCCCAACTCTGCATACTCCTTGATAACGCCAGAGTATTTTCTGTTGATTCGGGGTCCCGCCGGAAACGTCTTTCCATCTAGACGAGAGCCCAATAACGTGCCTCTGCCCCTAGAATCATTTCGATTATCCCACCTGTTTTCAAAAAAGGATCTGCCAATTCTAAACCCCTGAGATGTTCCCAATCATCCTTATCAATACCATCAGGAGGAATGTAAGAAGTGAGTATAGATAGAATTATTGCTCTTACCATAAAAGCAGTTTGAGGATTAGTTCGAGAGCAAACCTTTATTTGGACTAGTCCTCTGGTCAGTTCCGTTTTCAAAGTGCCTACACTACGCACTGAGATTATTGATGGTTGTCTCGTCAGTCTCAATCTCTGGGCAAGTGACTCAGAAATGAAAGATGCTTGAGCTCCTTGATCCAGCAGTACTCGGGTTAGCTGGCGATTTTCATCCGAACCTTCAGTGTTGACGAGAGCCGTAGCCAATAGGACAGGTCCTTCTGGACACATTGTTGGTTGAGTGTGGTGGACATTGGCAGAATCTGTGGAGTTGATTAGAGAATTAGAAAAAGGTGCACTAAGAGGATTCAAAATGGGAGAGTCGGCAGGATTTCGTGAGGAGGGGGTATTTTCTGGAGAAGGTCAGTGCAGCATGGTAGGGTGCATTCCATTGCAACTCTGGCAGCGCTCCACAAATGCACAACTGCGAATCATATGCTTCCCTAGGCAGCTGAAACACAGACTGTGTTTCCGCACAAGTTTTTTTCTTATCCTAATATCTTTGTTGCGGAAAGGTGGACAAAAAATGACAGAATGCTTACCTGTGCATAAGGTACGACGACAAATAAGAGAGAAAGAGGTAAGAGTAGTACGGTCTGACTGCTAGTGATGGAAGCGGCGAGTTCGCAGTATACACCCGTACTCGAGACCCTTACGCACACAAGAGCGTTGACTAGTGTGCGCGCTACGTGTGACTAGCTATACAGTTTCATCTATTTGTTTCGACCACGTGCTGTATGTTTACACCCTACCTAATTTCTCAGCTGTTTTCTTCCGAAAATAACTGTCAAATTTGTTTCGAATTAGAGACTCGAAGACTCGTTTCTAATCACGTGAAGAAAATCTTTTTATTTCTTCGGAAACTATGGCAACGGTAGAGAGTACAATTGAGGTACAGGGGGGCGTTTTTGAACTAATTTGTAACGCCCCCACAAATCTCCGTAAACTTGGTAAGGACAATATCACTAGGAACCAAGTTGTTGCACATGTAGCCACCCTCGAGAAAAATTGGGATAAGTTCTTGGCGAATCACGACCAGCTGATTACGGTTTGCAAACAGCACAAGGATTTACCTTATTTCCTAGAAAATCAATACTCGATCTGTGAGAAGAAATATTTGGGTGCCAAATCCTTCATGATGGATTACTTAGATCGATTCGCATACCTGCGGAAAAAAGGAAGCTGTGACACCTGTATTCCCAAACAAACAAAAGACAGAGAGGAGTGAGTCTAATGATGAGAGCTTTCGAAGAGTATGTGGGAGAACAAGATTTAACGGTGAACGTGGCACAAACTAAGATGACATGTTTAAGATAAAGAAAGTGTAAAGCAAAGTACGAATGGAAGATATATAACGGAGAAGTGGAGTTGTCAAAGGAGTTTAGCCACCTATATTTTTGGTTTAAAGCAGCAGGAGGAACTGATTTGCAAGTTAGCAAGAGAATGTAATGTGCGAGTGAGGTAAAAGGACAAGTGTGAAGCATATGGGAGAGAAGGTTGGAGGACAACTAGAGCATAAGAGTGTGGATGTTCGATATGATAATATGGTCACCATAAGAGAGTGGAGAGTTTGGATGAGATGAGAGATTCCTCAGATGGGTGATGGGGGCAATTTAGAGCCGGCCTAATTACATGCCGAGGAAAGAAATAGGGAGAGACTAAATGATGGTGAGGAAACTAAAAAGATCATTGGATTTTGAAGAAACACAGAAAAGGAGGGAGGAAAGCACGATTGCACAAGCGGCGTCTGGGAGATGCTGAATAGATGGAGAAGGGGTAACATGGAACATTTGAAACAGGAAAGGAAAGATGCGAGAGGAGGGTTGAGTGTGGTGTGCAAATAAGGGACAGGGAATAGCAGAGAATAGAGAAGAGATAAAGGTAAGGCAAGAAGAGAAAGATGGGGGAAATTTTGGGAGTCAAGGTATAACAGCTGTGTCAAAGATGTGTAGAGGCGATGAGTGAGGACAGGAGAGTGTGGAGGAGAGAATAAAATGGATTTCGGGTGAGGATGGTTGTGGAGAGGAATGGTAAAAAGGCTCGGAGGGTAAAACTCTAAGAAAGCCTAGAGCAGGGTCAAAAACGTTGCTAGCATCTAGAATAAAGATAAATTTTAAGATGATATTGTAAGAAATAAATGGTAGTGTTGTAAATAAGATTTGTGGGTAGGAATATAAGTGTAAATACATTATATAGATATGGAAAGAATCTAAAACTCGCAAAAGGGAGAGAGTGTAAATGAATAAAGGAGAACTTGGAATTTTATAAAGACAATATTTTCACTTTATATTCTGATTATGCCATTGTCCCTTTTATTATTTTCCCTTGAAAGGAAAGAGAAGAAAGGCTCGAAGAATTTCTTGGCGAAAGCAAGGAAAGGGAAAAGGAAGGAAAATTTGTCAATAACAACATACCAAAACGGACCAAGAAAAACCATTCAAGTGTCAAGAAAATAAGAAAAGATTTTCTTAAGGAATCAGGCAAAGAATGATAAACAAGGATGTACAAAAAACAAAGTCTAATTTCGGAGAAGGAATTCATAGCAATGATTAGCGAAGGACAAACAACAAGGTTGAACTAAGTTGGCACAACAAAGATGGGAAAGTTAAGTTGCTGTTGGTACTGTTAGTGAGTCTTCCTAAACTTAACAATATATTGTATCTCTTTGTATCAGACTTAGAGTGTATCTTAACTGTTAAAGGCTTGCAAACATTTACCTCGTCCGTCCATGTTTATATTATTTTATAAGTTTGCAAGAGTTGAGATTGAAGAAACAAACAGACAAAGAGATGAAGAACAACACAATTCGAGAATTTTTAGAGATTTGACACACAATTTTCAAAGATGTTTGATCTCAAAAACGGGAAAAAAAATTCTGGAAACTGTAACAGTTCCGAAAATTATGTACTATCTGAAGGAGATTTGTTCACGAAGGTTATTCAAAACAGTGCTCCCTTCAGAGTTACACCTCTTACGAAGGTTAGTAAACTATGTTCTTGGAATTGCTTATTTCTCCTTCTAGGGAGAACTATATAGAATTAAGGTAGATGTAAAAGCATCATTTAGTATCGAATAATCATTAGGGAAAATTTTCGGGGGCAAACTTCTGCTGAAGACTCTGAAGAAATTCAATGTGTTATTAGACAAAGATGTTCTTCAGAATTGTGATGAGATTTCCAAAGGAATAAGGAATATAAAGAAACTTTTCATAGAGAATTTCTCAAATCTTGGTAAAAGTATCAAATCATTTCCTAAGTTAATAACAGGCAGTACATAATGTATCCATTAAATGCAGTTGCAAAGTGTTCTGTCACGCACTTGTAATAATGAGATCAAGGTTTTTATTTCATATCTCTCTTGCTTAGCAAAATATTCTTGTCTGTTTTGATGTCAAATCAACTACGAAAGCAATATATTTTCTATTCTGGGTTTAAGTTATCAAAACTGTTAAAAATAGCTCGTAATCACTTCTCTTTGCCATTTATGTTGAACCCATTTTTCATTGTGCCTTCATAAAGTAAATATGGAGCAGTATTACTACCGCGTTGCAGAGAGATACGTTTATCTAAGTTTATTTTTTTCTCATAAAATTTCTTCTGGCGGGGTTATAGATATACGACTTTGCATCGTATATAAAGCAGGGTCAGAGCCAAAAATGTACTGACATTCGTCGACTGAAATGAATCTTGGAATCTTCGCACTTTTGTGTATCGTTCTCGTTGTCGGAGGTGGTGATGTCATGGGAATTCATCAAAACATGGTAAGTGAACCTCATAACTTTTCGTTCTTGTTATTGCTTTGACAGTTTGAAGTCTGAGGGGAGTAGACGTACAAGTACACTCACAGAAAGACAAATGGAACTTTGTGCAATAGTACGTACATAAGGACTTACCAGAGGATATCCCCACTGTGACACAAAATGATGTACCTTTGTAATTCCTTTGCTAAAAATTTTCCCGGTATATATGAAAAAAGATTATAGGATTGGTATATCCTTGACAGGATCCGGTACTTCCCAGATGATCCGTTACAATGAAAAAAGTTGTTTTGGGACCTGATCGTGTAAAAACTACAAATTCTGCCGAAGTTTCGCGAACCTTGCAGTTCGCATCTCTTGGAGTAACGTGTGATGTTATGCGTTAGATCGGCCGAAGGCCCCAATTTAGTGACTAGTCGAATCTGATTGTCCAATCAAGTATTTTTTTCTACCCGGAAGGATGGAAAGCCGAATCGGATTGGTAATATACATATCATTCGTATTCATGTTATTAGACTGTTTTAGAATTTGAATAGCTTCCCTGCCACAGTAAAAACAAAGTGGTCTCAGGGTACCAGCTACCTGCGACGGAAAGTACCCTAGGTGGTGTTCATGCTACCCAGTTGGGGTTTCTGAGTCCCCGAAAATCGGGGTACGGAATTTTCGACTGCTTTTTCGATCATACGCCATAGTCTGTATAGACATTGCAGGGTGCGTTATTTGCATCTTGTAATATTTGACCACAACTCTATACATGAAGGCAGTCTGCATGCATGCAAAGCAGACTATCATTTCACTTGGTATACGTAAGGACCACCGATTTGTATTATACCCTGGATAGTGGATGACGTCACACACGCGTGCCGAGTTGAAGGTCATGAATACGTATATGTTTTTCTCTTGAATTAGCTGAACGTATTTACATTCCAAGTCGATACAGCGTGCGTTTAATCTTTACTCTGCGCATAGGTTTTGGAACCGAGATATCCGCTTGCATATTCCTACTGAATAGAGGGCCCCATGTTTCACGCAATGCAATTACACACCATCTATATCTATAGTCCATGGCGTATATTGGAAACAGGACTTGTCAGTAGTACCCCACATTGGGGGTTTATCGAATCCTAGGGCAGGGTTCAGGGCACACCGTTCAGATACTACCGTCAACAAAATTTACCCTCAGGTTTTTACTGTATTGTCTTCTTAGGAAAATATTGTTTTTTTTCGCGATTGCGGTTTCTTTGTCAAAGAAAATGCTATGTCCTGTTTCGATATGGTGCTCAGCTAGTGCTGGTTGCTTGAAATTTTGAAGCCTGACACGATTCTCATTTTCCTCTATCCCTTGGCTCGTCGCTCTACCGATTTCTCTGATATAGATTTTGACACAAGCGCAAGGGACTTTATATACTTCTGGATCACTGAAATGTGTCTTTCTACCTTGAGGTTTGTTTAGAAGTTGTTCTGCTTGCGCAAGTGGTTTGAATATGGTTCGGATGATGTGTTTGTTGAGAAATCTTCCTATTTTTTCTGTGATACCTTGGATGTAGGCAAGGATGGTGGTCGCTTTTCTCTTTCATTCTGTAGTTGGTTTTGTTGACGTGTTTTTTCTAGTGTAATTCCTGATTGCCTCATCAACTTGTTTGTTTATATGATCGTTTTGCATGCAGGTTCGTTTAACGTTTTATAATTTCTCCTGATATTTTCCTCTATCTGTTATGGAGACAGCTCTGTGAACAAGGGAGTTGATGACCAAACTGCTTTTGAGATGAGTGGTGTTTTTTTTTGTAGTAGGAGGGGAAATGTTAAATAAGAGACACAACCCAGCAATCGTCCACAGTGTAGGCAATTCCTAGGTTGGGTGGTGTCAGATTCTTACTGACTAAACCCCCCCTCCCCTTTCCTGCCAACGCAGAACTCCGAAACCGCTCATCGCATTACTTCAGAGTCCTGGGATGTACGTATCGTCCTCAGTAGCTCGACAGTGTCGAGCAACGGGCTCATCGGCCTTCGATATCTTGGCTGGGTCTTATAATCTAGTACCTCGAGGCTTCAACTTCAGCGTCGTTTCTCCACCTTGCGGTTCCCGAAGATGGTCAACCCGGGAACCTCCGCCTGCCGCGGCACAGAGGTAACAGTGCGGAGTACTTTCGCACTCCACGGATCTGTGTCCGACCTTGCCGCACCTCCAGCAGCACGTCTTCCTGTCGGGACGGGTGCAACCCGCTGCCATGTGGCCATAACCATCACAGCGGTAGCACCGGGTCACCTGCACCTTTCTCCTACTCGACAGAACTCCCACCCAACTTTAAGGTGCCCTTCGATTAACAGCCTTGCGGAAAACACCTCACTCAGCTTAACGAAGGCTTTTAGGTTTCCCCGAAAAGCCTTCGAATGTCAACCTGACTTTGACATCGTCTTCTTTCAGTTCTACTCCGAAGCATTTGCTAATCGCCGCGACGACATCACCACCTTATGTAAGTGTATCGAGGTCAAGCACCTCGAACTCGATATGAGGAACGAGCTCGTGGACTCTCCTCTTACCCCCTACAGCTTCCCGGATTGCAGATGACAGCTTAGTTCTGCCTTCTGCTGCACTCCTCACCTCGATGACGATGTCCCCTTGTCTTTCTTATTCCCTTGATCTGGACACCGATGGTTTCCGGTTAAGAACCGCCTCAGGTCAAGCCCGTCTCTTGCCCCTCTTCTTCAAATTCTTTTTCCCCTTTGCAGGAAGTTGTGCATCCACCATCGAGCTCGAGGCCAGGGGTACAAGTACGTGTCCCCGAGTTCTCGCTCTCTTCTGCGCTGGCTTCCTGGCCAATCATTTTCGTCCGTGTGGGTCCCTTCAGACTCTACCTCCTTCTTTTTTTCTCTGCCTTGAGCGCGCGGATCTTCATCCCGCAGACCAATCCGACGTCGTATGCGATGTCTTTAGCACCGTCCTCAGCAGAATTCAGTTTAATATTCAGCATTTTAGGCTGAAATAAAGCGTCACGAAGTCCACTCCTTTTGGGAAGGAACACTACAAATTTTGCTGACGTTTCGTTAAGGTTCCACTTCACATCTTCAGAGCTGACCTGAAGCTCAGGTTCAGGTTATTTGGTTCTTTCAAGAAAATACTTGATTGGCTAATCTAGTTCGGTCAGTCCCCATAGTGGTGCCTTTGGCCAAGCCCAGGCATCGTAGATAGCAAATAGTAAGGTCCATCTCATACTGGTCATAGAGTTGTTGCATGTTAAAATATATTTGAATAATGCAACCCCATTCCCACGGCTGCACTCAGAAAGATGTTCAACAGGAGTATTTTTTTAATTAACGCATTAACATGGACGCTTGCGCATGCGTCCGTGCAAATTGTAGGCCAGGACCGAAAAATCAAGTGACGAGTTGTTCACGAATATTTCGTACGTATTTAATGTTTTTTATTGTTAAACAAGAACAAAAATAACTTTGAAAGGTATAACATGATGGAGTTACATACCTTGATGGAAATTTGAACACCAAATTGTATATCAAATTCACAATTAGTGTTGACATTGCAGTTGACGTTCTGAGGTTATGTTTCAAACAATTTTATTATTAATTTAATTATATTGTCCCGTATTTAAGATGTAAGGTCCCTCTAACTTTTAAACACAATTTTGAATTTTTAGTGTCAATAGTTCGTGAGCGTTTGAGAAACACATTTTTTGGTAAGAATCATTGAGAAAAAATACAAAATACAAATTATTATCTAAGTTGAACTAAGAGTACAGAAGCTTCTAACAAAAGAATTCGATTGTACTTCTATTTAGATACAGTTTAAAATATTCATTTTGAATGTTTAGATTGGACATCACCCATATCATTACGTTGAAGCGCCATGCGTGAGCGTATATCAAACTCGAAGAGGCAACACATGCTATAACATGGTACCAGACTAAAAAGTGCTAATTCTATGACCACAAAATGTAGCTTCCCGGCGGCAATATTCTGAAAAATAAATAAAAGGAAAAACTAAAACAATCATAGTCTTTTCAAAACATCCCATGATGATGAACATAAGTCTCGGTGCAGTAATTGCAGTCTAATAATGTGTTGTTACACACATTGGAATGACAAGATGCTTCAGGACATATTTCACTGACGTTGGAGGATTTTGATCAACTTTTCGAAACCAAAAGGCAATTATTTATTGTCTAGTATAAAGAAGAGAAGGAGAAGACCTTACCAGCGAATAGCTTATTTCTACTAACAAAGAGTTGTTTTGAATTATTAACATAATGCATTGTTAACCAAAAAAATGAATTCCCAAACGAGTAGAATTTTTAACGCTTACTCTCCTATTTTATAGATGTATATTTTATTAATTGATATATCTATCCTTGAGACTGCTTATTCACATCATACAGAATAAAGTTCAAATTTTATTTTTATGATTCAATTGATATTTGTCCATCATCACAATGTATAACATTTTGATG
>WSXT02202625.1:0-18554 GCA_011762715.2 Neuroterus valhalla | reverse complement strand
CAAAGAGGCTTGCCGCAAAGAGACTTGCCACAAGGGAGACTTGCCGCAGATGAGACTTGCCGCAAATGAGACTAGCCGCAAAGAGACTTGTCACAGGTGAGACTCGCCGCAGATAAGACTTGCCGCAGATGAGACTTGCTGCAGGTGAGGCTTGCCGCAGGTGAGACTTGCCGCAAATGAGACTTGCCGCAAATGAGACTAGCCGCAAAGAGATTTGTCACAGGTGAGACTCGCCGCAGATAAGACTTGCCGACTCAATATGGACCCAGAATGGTGCATCTGATTTGAGATTTAATGGTAAACATGAAATGATTTTCGCAAAATCATAGTTAAAAAATTCATGTGCATTTTATACAGTTTGATTATGTTTTTGAAACCTTATTTATTTTGTTAGTGTAGAATACAATAATTCGACAAATGACTGTAATTAGGCCTTTCAGAAAATTATTAAGAATTGTGAATCTGCTTTAAAATCTAATGATATTTTTCGGAAAAAAACATTTATCGCTGAATATGTAACATAACCTGTAATTGTTTAAAAACTTTTTATCTAATAAAAAATAAATATCAATATTACAATCTTCTTGGTTGAAAATCCAACTCAAGGCATGAAAATTCAGCTGTTGAGTTGGGAAATTCATGTACTTTGTTCAAAGTTTGATCATGTTCTTGAAACTTAATTTATTTTGTTAGTGTAAATTACAATAAGTGTCGACAAAAAACAGTAATGTGATATTACAGATATTGGTAAAAATAGTGAATCTGATTTGGAATTGAATGATTTGAAAAAAAAAGATTTTTGCAAAATATGTCCACATAACCTCAAATCGTTAAAAAATTTTCAATCTTTTTCAAAACCTATGTCGATATTATAATCTCCTTGGTTGGAAATGCAACTATGCAACTATTGGTTTGAAAATTGTGCTTTTAAGTTGCCAAATTCATCTATTTTGTTCAAAATTTGTTTATATTTTTATAACTTAGTTAATTTTGTTAGTGTTAATTGCAATAATTGTTGACGAAATTAGTAAAATAGAAATACAGAATTTGCTGAGAATGGTGAATCTGATTTGAAATTCAATGATGTAAAAACGAAAACGATTTTCGCAAAATATATCAACATAACCTGAAATTGCTACAAAATTGTTAATCTTTTTCAAAATCTGTATGGATATTTCAATCTTCTTGGTTGTAAATAAAACTACTCTCTTGAAAATCCAGCTGTTAAGTTAAAAAATCCAACTATTCTGTACAAAGTTTGGTTATATTTTTGGATAGTACTTCATTTTGCAAGTGTGAATTGCAAGAATTCGACAAAAGACAGTAACATGGAATAGCAGAAAATTGTTGAGAATTGTAAATGTGTCTTAAAATCTACTGGAATATTGAATCTGTTTTAAAATCTAATGATTTGAAAAAAATGATAATCGCTAAATATGTCAGCATAATCTGAAAGCGTTCCAAAATTTGCAATCTTTTCTAAAATTTGCATCGATATTAGAATCTACCTGGTTGAATATGCAACTATTGACTTCAAAATTCAGCTATTTAGTTAAAAAATCCATCTATTTTGTTCGAAGTTTGATTATATTTTTGGTTAGTAATTTAATTTGTTAGTGTACACTGCAATAATCCGAGAAAATACAGTAATATAGACAAACAGAAAATTGTTACGAATTGTAAATCTGCTGTGAGATCTAATGATATTTTTCAGAAAAAAACAATTACCGCTAAATATGTCAACATAAGCTGAAAATGTTTCGAAACTTCCATTCGTTCTCAAAACCTTTATCGATATTCTAATTTTTTTGGTTGAAAATGCAACGGAGGGGTTGAAAATTTAACTGTTTAGTTCCAAATTCATCTTTTTTGTTCAAAGTTTATTTATATTTTTAAAACTTAATTCATTTTGTTAGTATAAATTTCAATAATTGTCGACAAAAAGCAGTTAAATGGAATTGCAGAAATTGGTGAGAATCGTGAATCAGATTTGAAATTTATCGATTAGAAAAAAAACCATTTCGCAAAATATGTCAGCACAACCTAAAATGGTTTCAAAACTTTTTATCTAATCCAAAATCTATATCGTTATTACAATCTTCTCGGTTGATAATGCAACTATAGGCTCAAACATTCAGCTGGTTAATTATTATTCTTTTTCAAAATCTGTGTCAATATTTAAATCTTCTTGGCTGGAAATTCAACTAACCCCTTGGAAATCCAGACGTTATGTTGAGAAATGCATCTGTTTTTTACAAAGTTTGATTATATTTTTGGATAGTAGTTCATTTTGTAAGTGTTAATTGCAATAAATCAACAATAGAAAGTAACATGGCCTAGCAGATAATTGTTAGAAATTGTAAATCTGCCTTAAAATCTACTGATTGTTTTGTCGAAAAGAAAACAATTATCGCTAAATATATCAACATAACCTGAAATTCTTCCAAAGTTTTCAATCTTTTTCAAAATCTATATCGAAATTTTAATTTTCTTGGTTGAAAATGCAACTATTGGCTTGAAAACTCAGCTGTTTAGTTGGAAAATTCATCTACTCTGTTTAGAAAAAACGATTATCGCTAAATATTTCAACATAACCTGATTTTATTCCGAAATTTTTAATCTTTTTTAAAATTTGCATCGTTATTAGAATCTTCCTGGTTGGAAATGCAATTTTAGGCTCGAAAATTCAGCTGTTTATGTAGTTAGAATCAAAGAAATTTATCTTCAATCAGAAAAATCATCTTGACAACAGCGAAAAATGAATTTTCAACTAAGTAGTTCGAATTCCAAACAAGCAGTTGAAACTGTAACAAAATATATCAAGTTCGAACTTAAGAATTAATATCAAACCAAAAGACGAATTTTCAACTAGAAATAGGAATCTACAAAAAAATGTGTATTCTTTACAAATTTGTTTGACTTTTTATCAAGTATTTTAGATCTCGAAAAAATAGTTGAACCCTCAACCAAAAAAAGTTAAATTTGAAACAAAGAATTCGATTTTCCAATCTAGAAAATGAGTTTCCTACTGAGCGATTTGAATTTATGAATTGAAAAAATTAATTGTCAAAAAGACTATTCAATTTTTCAACAAAAAGATGAACTTTTATTCAAGGAGATTCATTGTTTAATGAAAATTACGTATTTTATCATTCTCGACCAAATAGTTTTGTTATTAAACTAAGATTTCATCTTCCTATTAAACATTAAAATTTTCAACAAAAAAGTTAATTTTTAACAATGAGATTCATTCTCATTTCAAGAGTCAAATTTTCAACAAAATACATTGACTTTCAAATAAAAATGGAATGTTCTCATTTATGGAAAAAAATTGATATTAAACTGCTTAAAAGGACATTTAACAAAGTAGTTGGATTTAAAATCGAATAAATGAATCTTCAAATAGAAAAATTATTCCACAAGAAAATGAAGTTTCAAGTAAGTAGTTCAAGTTTCAAACAAGTAGTTGAAATTAAACTCAGCATTAATTTCAAGCCCGTGCGAAGACGAACTTTCAACTAAGCGATTGGATTAAAGTAGTTCAAATTTGAACCAAGTATCTGAATTTTTGAAAAAATAGTTAAATTATCAACCAAAACATATCAATTCTCAACAATATAGTAGAATTTTTCACGAAAAAGTTGATTCTCAACCTAAAAAGATAAACTTCCAACCGGAAAGTTAAGCTTTCTATACAAAAATTCATTTTCAAAATTAGAGGAAAAATTTCCAACAACAAAAAATGAATTTCAACTAAGTAGTTTAACTTTCAACCACGTATTGTTCATTGTACCGATAAAAAACGTGACTTTCAACAAAACAGTGGATTTTTTTCTGAGAAGTAAAACTTATTTGAGAAACAATTTATTTGGAACACAAAATTACGACTCTCAACGAAGCAGTCGAGTTCAATACCAAAGAGATTATTTTTTAACCAGAAATTATGTTCTGTGAACAAAAAGAAGATCATTTTCAACAAAAAAGTTATGTTTTTCATCGAGTAGTTGAAAATTAAAAAAAAAAACAGTTAAATCCCCAACCAAAATAGATCATGTTCCAAGCAACAAAATGGATTCTCTAAGCCGGAAGACGAATTTTTTACAACACAATTGAATTTCAGCCCGAAGAGAATAAATTTTCAACAAAAAAGTTATTTGTAACTCAAAAGCAAGATTTCTTTGAAGCAATTGAATTTCCTAACAAAAATATTACTTCTTAGAAAATTGTTGAGTTTTCGAAGAAAAATAATAATTTTAAATAAACAAATTATTGTTTTCCAATTAAGAGAGACGAGACAAATTTCCAAAGAAGCGCATACATTTTTAATTCAATGAATGGATGAAAATTTATTAATTTCAATCTGAACAGTTTACCATCAAGCCTCAATGACAAATTTTAGAGAAAACTGTGAGATTTCTGAAAAAATGGTTTTTCAACACCGAAAGATGAATTTTCAACGCAAGATGGAACTTTTTTTTCTCAGTTTGGAAAATAAATCTTGCACCAAAAAAATAGTATTTCCAACAAAAGAGTCAAGTCCGGGATAAAGAAAAATGAAGTCTGAACTAGAATCATGAATCCTGAACCAACGGATTATTTTTCATAAAAATTTGCATTTAAGCCGAAAAGAACATCAGAAAAATGTATTTCTTTGTCAGCGAAAATTCAATTTTAAATCCAAAACAGTTATATTATGATAAAAAATCTGCCCGCCAACCAGATTGGTAAAATAAAAAACCGAAAGAAAAAACTTTTCGAAGAACTGTCTGATTTCCATCCGAAAAACATGAATTTTTATGGGAAAATTCATTTTCGAAAAAATGATTCTATAAAATTTGTTGAATTGTGAACAACATGATCTGATGTTGAAGAAATACTGAAAATTTTAATAAAAGAAAGATCAATCATCAACTAATAATAGTTGGATTTTAGCAAAACTGATGAATCTTCAACTGAAATAGGTTGATTGGCAGTAAAAAAAATTACTTTTCAAGCAGAAAAAATAATGAATACAAAAACCTTCCGTTTAGCTGAACCGCTACGCGACGTAAACATTCGTTTAGCTGAACTCGGGAGAAATTCCCACCACAGTCCCCATCCGCATGGGTGTTTCCAGAGGTGACTTTCAATTGGTTGCTACCGTCAGTTGCCGTGTCTACTCGAGAGTAGTGGAAGTAGAGCGGGCCGCTCGAGTTCAGATGAACGAGCGTGGAAGCGTTCAGGTAAATAGAAGTTCAGCTACACGAGAGTTCAGCTAAACGGAAGTATTCTGTATTTCATTGGAAGGTGAGCTTTTCTATTTTCCTGGAATTGCAATTTTTCTTTATTGAGCTATAATTCCCATGGTGATTTGAATTTTCTCTGTGAACCTCATTTAAAAAGAAAAATAAAAAGTAACGACTAATCAAGTTTATGTTACGAAAAAAATGTTACAAGTTATCGATTTGTTACTTATTTAAAGAAGTAAATAATAAATAGATTTTTCTTAAATAATTATTTTGATCCTATATTTTTCTAAACATAGTTTTAAAAGTAGTTTATTATTATTTTGATGTTTTTTTCTGCTGATTCATTCTTTCACAGTAAAAATATTCAGAAAATATCAAAAGATATAAAGAAAATGAAAAATTGATGTTTCATGAACATGTTATGGAAATTGTTTTCGAATATGGATAAATTATTCATTCTTTAAGGTTACCAAAGTTATGAAATCTCGAAATAAAGAAAAGTAATAATGAGAATAAATTTGAGAGAACAGGAATTAGTTAAAGAGGAAGGAATTAAATAAATAAATTTTATTGTTAGTAAATTATTAACTACTATCGAATGATCTTATTAAATATAAATATATGAATTGTCTGTTGAAGTAACCAAAGTTAAAGTGACGAAATCAAGCAGAGCAAGAATAGGAATTTTTTGAAGAGAACGGAAATTAATAAAAGAAAAAAGGAATTAATAAAAAAATTTTATTATTCGAAAATTATTGCTCATTATTAATCAATCCCGCTTTGGTTCCAATTCTTAGCGTTTTTGTGTTTCATAAACTGGAAAGGAACTTAATTAATTTTTATAAATATGAAATATATGATCATCTCCTTTCGACAAATTTTTTTTTTTATAATAAATAATTACAGTGCTCCGAAAAAAGATTCAATAAAATGATGTTGAATTGTCTCTTATTTGTTTTTCTTTGAAAAAATCTAATAATTATTTTTAAAAATCTATTTCCAGCTGCTTGTTTTTCCGATGCGAATTCAACCTTAACTTCGTTCATTTTTATTATGAATGAATGAACATACTTTCATTCTCAAATTCCTTGATTAAATTTGTTCTATTCCTGCATTAAATCACTATTATATTGTAAATAGAATATTTCCGAATAAAAAATGAGTTTTCACCTAGAATGATGAATCCTGAGCAGAAGAAAATGTTTAACAATGCAGTTTAACTTTTAACGAAGCAGTCGAATTTTTGAATAAATAGTTGAATTCCTAATCAAATGACGAATTCTTAACAAAACAGTGGAATTATCAACAAAAGAGTGGATTTTCACAAAAAGACGAATTCATAATAAAATACATACATTTTTAACCGATAATGGAATATGTTTATTCCCAGTTCAAGAAATCGGTTTGTCACCAAAAATCAAATGTATAACAAAATAGATGAATTTAAATTCAAACGAGTGAATTTTCAACTGGATTTTCAAAAAAAAAGTTGAATCCTCAAAAAACAAGATCCTTTCTTTTGCAAAACAATACAATTTTTAACAAAAAGGTAGTTTCTCAACCCAAAAGGACAAACTTTTAACCAAAAAGTTAATTTTCTTCAATAAGTTCTTTTTCAACACAATAAGACAAATTTTAAACCAAAATAAATCAATTTTCAACCAAAGAATGGAATGTGCTTATTTCCAGTTTCAAAAATTAATGTTAAATCGGAAAAATTGCATTTGTAACAAAATAGTCAAATTTGAGATCGAAGGAATCAATTCTCATCTAGAATAATGATTCTTGAATCAAAAAGAATGAATTCTCAGCTAATTAGTTTGACTTTCAATCAATTAGTCGAATTTTCCACAAAAAAAGTTTAACCCTCAATCGAAATGGGTTGAGTTTCAACAAAAGTATTTATAACCAAAAAGATCAATTTTCAAACGAAGGAGACGAATTTACAATAAAATCACAAATTTTCAAGCTAAAATAGATACATGTTAGATTAAAAAATCCATTTTGATAAAAGCAGTTAAACTTTCAACCAAGTGATTCAATTTTCAACAAAATAGTCAATCCATCAACCCAAACATAAATTTCCAAATGAAGCAGTGTACTATCAAGCCAAAAAGAGGATTTTCCAACAAAACAGTGGAATTTTTAACAGAAAAAAAAGGATCTTGGACCCTTAAAGGCGAGCTTCTGTTCAAAAAGTTAAATATCTAACAAAAAAAAATCATTTTCGAAGAAAACCAATCGTTAACAGAATGCATGGATTTCTAACCAAAAATTGAATATGTTGATTTTCTGTTTAGAAAATTCATTTTGAACAAAAACAAGGTCAAATTTTCTACTTAATAGTTAAGTTAGGAGAAAAATGAATCTTCAACTCGAATCATGAATCATAAACCAGAAAAAAGATTCATTTTCAAGTGAGTAGTTCAACTTTCAACCAGAAAATCTAATTCTAAACTAAGAAATTGAATATTCAACAAAAAAGTTGATTCTTTACTCAAAAAGACAAATCATGGAAAAAATAGTTCTAACCAAGAAAATAAATTTTGTAGCCAACAAGAATTCATTTTCGAATCAAACAGCGTTGAACTTAATTAAAAAGACAAATTTTAAACACAACAATCAAATTTGTAACCAAAAAGATGAATTTTGAACCAAAAGTGGAATATGTTGATTACCTATTAAGAAAATTTATTTTGAACAAAAAGAAGAACGAATTTTCTACTAAATATTTAGTCTGAAAAAAAAATAAATTTTCAACCGAGTAGCTCAACTTTCAACCAAGAAGTCGAATTTCAAACGAAGCAGTTGAATATCCAACAAAAAAGTTGATTCTTCACTCAAAATGACAAATTATTGAGAAAATAGTTCTAACAAAGAATATAAATTTTTAGGCCAACAATCATCTATTTCTGAATCAAAAATCGTTGAACTCATTAAAAAAAGACAAATTTTCAACACAACAATCAAATTTGTAACCAAAAAGATGAATTCTCAACCAAAAATGGAATATTTGTTGATTTTTCTGCTTAGAAATTTTATTTTGAACAAAAAGGAGAGCAATATTTCTACGAAAGAGTTAAGATTGGAAAAAAAGGAATTTTCAACTCAAATGATGAATCATAAACCAGAAAGAGAATGAATTTTCAACTGAGTAGTTCAACTTCCATCCAAGTAGTCGAATTTTAAAAAAACTAGTTAAATATTCAACAAAAAAGTTTAGTCTCCTCTAAAAGACAATTTATAAATAAAATAGTTCAAATTTAGACCTGGGAGATTATCTTTTCAACGAATGAATTTCTAACCAAGAATTCGAATTTCGTAACCAACAATAATTTATTTTTGATTAAAAAACCGTTGGATTCAATGAAAAAAGTCCAATTTCTAACACAAATGTTGAATTTGTAAACAGAAAGATGAATTTTTTTACCAAAAATGGAATATGTAGATTTTCTGTTCGGACAATTTACTTTGAACAAAAAGAAGAACTAATTCTCAAATAAATAGTTAGATGGAAAAAAATGAAACTCCAACTCGAATGGTGAATCATAAACCAGAAAAAGAACGAATTTTCGATTGAGTAGTTCAACCTTCAATCAAAAAGTCGATTTTTGAACAAAGCAGTTGACAAATTACTGATAAAATAGTTCAAATTTCGACCTGGGAGATTATCTTTTCAACGAATGAATTTCTAACCAAGAATTGAAATTTGGTAACCAACAATAATATATTTTTGAATCAAAAATCATCGAATTCAATAAAAAAAAGTCAAATTTTTCACACAACAGTCAAATTTGAAAGTAAAAAAGAAAGAGAGAAATTTCAACTAAAATCGGAAATCCTTGAACGAAGAAATGCTTTTGAAATATGAATTGGAAGTTCCTGAAATATGGATGAAAAAATTATACAAGATTAATGTTTGAAGAAAAAAAGTGAATTCTTTACAAATAAGTTGTGTTTCAATTTGATTTTCAACTTATTAGTTCAACTTTATTCAAGCATCTAAATTTTCAATAAACTAACCTCAACAATAACCGATCATTTTTACCCAAAAATTTGCATTTCTAACCATAAATAAGATGCATTTCTCAATCAACAAGAAATCTATTCCAAATCTAAAACAGTCAACTTTGACTTGAAATTAGAATTTTGGAAACAAAAGTGTTGAGTTTTCAAACAAGAATGAGAAAAAAATCAAACTACTTGCTGGAATAAGAAACTAATGACAAATATTTACCAAGAATTCAATTTTTTAATTGGTAAGTATCGAATTTGTGAAATTTAGAGCGACGTAATTGAATTTTCAAAGAAACTTTTCAACGAATTTTTTTAAAAAGAATGATCGATCATCAATCAACAATACTTAGTTTATCGCACAATTTGGAAGGTGATTTTAAAGAAATACTTGGAAAAACAGATCAATTACTGCATGAATCTAAAAATAGAGTTTTCATAAACATGGCATGCAGATTAAAAACGTTAAAACGTATCTACAGATATTTAGAGACGTGACATTTTTCGAGATCAATGCCAACGGAAAAAAATTATATTCTATCAAAAAGGTACACGTGGAACGGATAAGGCAAGCTTATGAATATTTATAGATCATTTATCAGTTAAATGCCAACAGAGTTATGGAATCTCTAAATCAAGGAGAGTAGGAATAGGAATTCATTAGAACAAAAAGGAATGAATGGAATAAATGTTATGAAAAGAAAATGATTGATTACTATTGGTTATTTTTTCTGAAATTTGCTGCATCACTCAACCGTTCAAACAACCAAAGTCATGAAATCACGAATTAAATTTAAAATTAGGATAGGATTTTATTGTATAGAAAAGGAAATAATTAAAGGAAAAAAAGAATTAACTATAGAAATGATTTCATGATATTGGTCATATTGGTCGAATTTGAAGCATTCTTGGATTTCATAACCTGGAAAGAAACTTTATCAATTTTTATAAACATCAAATATTTAAACATCTTCCCTAAACAAGACTCTTTTTTTCAATGCAGTAATTTCAGTGACACTACAATTATCCGAAAAAAAAACTATGCAAACACGGTTTTTGGAATTCATGTTCTATTGAAAAATTATTCTGAGAACAACTAAGAATAATAATTTTTCGATAGCTATTCTTAAATTTTCGTTTCTTCGATATGAATGCACCCTCAAATTTTTATATTTTTATTATTAATAACATTACTTTGAATCTCAAATTACAAGATTAGATTTGTTTAAATCTCTGATTAAATAGCAGTTACTGAAAATAGTCAACTTTGAAATAAAGACATGATTTTTCAACTAAGTAGTTCAATTTTCGAAAAAAGTGTTGAATTTTGAACAAAATAGTTGATTCCTCAAGCAAGATGACGGATTTGTCAGAAAATAGTCGAATTTTTCACGAATAAAACTGAATGCTCAAATCAAAAGATAAATTTCTTACTAAGAAATAAAAGTTCATTTTCCACAGAAAAAGTCAAATTTTCAACACAATCCACGAATTTTCAATCAAGGATGAGAAATTTCAATTCTCAGTTTCAGAAATTGATTTTGAAAAATAAATATATTTTCTAACACAACAGTTCAAATTCAAATCAGATAAATAAATTTTCAATATATAATGGTTAATTAAAGACTGCAAAAAGTTGATTTTCAACTGAACCAAAAAATTAGAGTTTCTAAAAAAAGAATTGCATTTTCAAGCACGGAACATGAATTTTTTATCAAAAAGTTACATTTTAATTCAAAAAGACGAATTTCAAAAAAAAAAAAATAAAGTTTTAACAAAAAAGTGGATGTTGAACTCGAAAACACAAACTGCTTACCTAGTCAACGTCTTCTTCTAGTCAAATAAAATCCAGTTTTTTATTTTGAAAAACAGTTGGGCTCAAAAAGAAAAGGAACGAATTCTCAGAGAAACAGTCAAATTTTGGATCAAAGAGTTAGATTCTCAAATTAGATTAGAAATCTACGAGCAGAAAAAGAAATAGAAAAAAATTTACTGAAATTTCTAAAAACTGTAATTAATAGAATCAAGGAAGGTGAATGTTTAACAATATGATGTATTTTCAACAAAGTGGTTCAGTTTTTCAACCAAGTGGTTCAATTTTTCACAAAATGGTTGGATTTCAAAGAAAATATTTGAATCATCAACCATAACATTAATTTTCAAACAAAAAGTTTCATTATCAACCCAAAGAGAAGAATTTCCCAAAAAAGAGTGGTAGTTTAAAAAAAAAGTGGATCGGCAACTCAAAAACACAAATTTCTAACCGAAAAGTTTATTTTCAACACAAAAGTTTATTCTAGGGAGGAAAATACAGGAATTCAAAAAAAAAAAATTAGATATTTTTATTTGTAGTTTGAATATACATTTTAAATGGAAAGAAATAAAACAGTTGAAATTTTTTATTTTTAAACCAGAAAGACCAAGTTTTCATTTAATATTTTGAACTTCAACTGAAAAACGTTTTTCAAAATCAAAATTGTTCAAATTAAGAATCTGAGAGCAGAAAAAGGAATAGAGGAAAATTTATTGAAATTTCTAAAAATTAAAGTGAAGAAAGTCAAGGAAGATAAATGTTTCCAAAAATAATGTGTTTTCAACAAAGTAGTTCAATTCTTCAACCTAGTGGTTCAATTTTGCAATCAAGTGGTTCAATTTCCAACAAAATAGTTGAATCATCAACCATAACATTAATTTTTAACCAAAAAGTTGCATCATCGACCCAAAAAGACGAATTTCCAAAAAAAGAGTGTAAGTTTCAACAAAAAATTGGATCAGCAACTCAAGAACACAAACTTCCAACCGAAAAGTTTAATTTTCAACAAAAAAGTTTATCCTAAAAAGCAAAATACAGGAATTTAAAACCGAAAATAAGATATTTTTATTTGTAGTCCTTAAACTAGTCCTTAAAGTTAGTCATTTAATATTTTGAACTTCAACTTAAAAGCATACTTTTTTTATTAAAAATTGTTGAATTTCCAACCAAAATTCTGTAGTCGACTAAAATCCTGTTCCGTATTTCAAAAAACAGTTGGGCCTAACCAAAAAACCGAATTTTCAAAAAAACAATCAAATTTTGAATCGAAGAGATGGATTCTCAGATAGGATTAGGAATCTACGAGCAGAAAAAGAAATTGAAAAAAATTTATTGAAATTTCTGAAAATAAAATTCTAAAAAATCAAGGAAGGTAAATGTTTAAACAAAATGATGTATTTTCAACAAAGTAGTCCAATTCTCTTACCAAGTGGTTCAATTTCCAACAAAATAGTGGAATCATCAACCATAACCTTAATTTTTAATTGAAAAGTTGCATCATCAACCCAAAATGACGAATTACCGAAAAAAGAGTGTTAGTTAAAAAAAAAATGGATCTCTAACTCAAAAACACAAACTGTTAACCGAAAAGTTTAATTTTCTACAACAAAGTTTATTCTCAAAAGCAAAATACATAAATTTTCAACAAAAAATGAGATATGTTTATTTTCAGTTTGAAAAGTTAAATTTTGAACTGAAGGAAAAAAAACAGTTGAATTGTTGACTTTTGAACCACAAAAGACAAAATCCTTCATTTAATTCTTCAATTTATTCTTATCCTCCAGGATCTACAAGCAAAAAGAGGAATAAAGAAAAATTTATTAACATTTCTAAAATTTGAATAAAAAAATGAATGGATGTAAATGTTCAACAAATAAAATAATGTATTTTCAACAATGTGGTTCAATTCTTCAACTAAGTAGTTGAATTTCCTAAAAAATGGTTGAAGTATCAACGAAAACAATAATGTCAAATCAAACAATTGCATTCTCAAGCCTGAAAGATGAATTTTTTACTGAAAAGTATCTTTCCAACCTTAAAAGAACAAACTTAAAACCAAAAAGTTGAATTTGTTACGAAAGCTAATTCTTAGCACAAAAAAAAATAAATAAAATCAAAAATAAAAGAGGGGGAGAATTTTGAAAATTTTTTTGGACTTACTTTTCCAAGACTCAAAAATTGTAAGTACGGTTTCTTGTAGTGAGTAAAAAGTGAAACAACTTATCCTCATGATTTTTTTCACACAAAAAGAAATTGTCAGAGTTGTGACATTTTCAAAATTCGAAAATATAAACGAAAATGAGAATTTTTACGCAAACAACGCAAGATATGAAAAAGGGTTTGAGAAAAGAAATATTAATTTTTGGGACTTGTCCAGGATGATCTTTACAACTCTTCGAGTTTTCTCGGAAAATCGAAAATTCAAATTTTGGTCGCACAAAAAATAGTGAAAAATAGAAAGATTTATTTTTTGGCCAAACAATGTAAGGTAAGGGAAAATGTAAATGAACTAAAATTGTGCACCAAAAAAAGATCTGAAAATTTGCTAGAAATAACTTTATGATAGGACAAGTAGTTTTTGCTTCATTTATGAAAAAAGCATATAAAAGATGAAAAAAATTACTTTTTGTCAATTGACACAAGCTTAGGAAAAAATCAAAGAGGAACGATAACTATAAACATGAAATAATGAAATTTTTGAAAAAATGATCAAGGCTAACACAGAGGATTGATAGAAAAAAGTTGTTCATCGAATTTCTAGAAAAACTACACAACATGTTAAAAAAAGCAATAAAACTTCTCCACCGTTTTGGACAATCTTTAATCGAGTGCGCAGCACGAGACACGCGATGAGAATGTATTCGTTAAAGCCGGAGAAGCTTTAACAAAAGAGAATTCACACTCATCAAATAAAGTAGTCGTCATTTCGCTTTTGAGTTTTACAAGCTTTTTATACAACTGTAGGGAGGTACAAAGGTCGAGCGCGTAGCGCGAGGTAAATTCATAACCGAGCGCGGAGCGCGAGGTGAGTTTACCATCGAGTGCGAAGCGCGAGATCTGTAAGTCGCGCGCTTTAGGCGCGCTCGAATTCGCGAGCGAAGCGAGCCGCGCGCAAAGCGCGCGATTAGAATGTGTCCGCACGGCGGGCAGATTTTTTTTTCATTATTGTTATGCACGTAAGAATGATATTAACGAATTTTCTGAATCGTTCGTGCCTGATTCATTCGTGTTTCTAATAATTTCTCGTGATTCTCGTAATTAATTTTTGTGCAGAAATTCAACATGATGTTTTTGAAAAAACTGTTTGCCCATTCAAACAAATCTTTTGCAGGAAGAATGTGTGGATCGTCCATTCGACGTAAACTATAGGAGTCAAACCGCGTCAACTGTGTCAAGGATTTTCAACGAAATCTCCGATTTTCGAAATTTATACAGAAATCCAAAGAAGACCATCAAACAAAAGAGCAATTTAAGTATTTTTGCGAAATTCCTTTTTTTCATTTGTTTATTGCAATTAACATTTTTAAGCATGTTTTTCTTGAAAAAAAAATATCATTGAGCTCAATTGCGATATTGCTTTTATATTTCAGGAAGTTGTTGCTTAGTCTTTTTACTTCAAATCGAGTATTACAGTTAACTTATTTTTAATGTTTTTCCATTTTCTTATCAACAATTTGTTAAACAATCTTTATTTTGCATGTGTTTTTCACACGCGATGTGTACCAAATTTCAGACACATATGGCGCTATCATTTGACTTCAAATCTGCGAAAGAAAATTTTTGTAAGGTCCGATACAAGTCTAGATAATAATTTTTTAACATGTCGTGAAGAGCAGGTCCATGCGCTACGGCACACCGGCGTGCCATGGCGCTGCGCTCGGATGCACTGACGATAGTCTTTTGTTTATTATTTGCGTGTTTTGACACGTTTCAGTTCGTACGGTCTCAGCTCGAGAAATGCAAAAGTGTGTTAATGTGATCCTCAATAAGTTCTTTCATTTGATGTGTTGCTCCTATCTCACGTGAGTTATTTATTAGAAATATGGTAGTGATAAAGGAAATTATACTTAAATCGATATTTCAATAGATTTTTGTTCTGAAAAGAGATGAAATTAGTTCTCTCTTACATGCACTTGGTAAGCAGCCTTTGAAAAGAAAACAATTTGAGTGCATTCGACACAAGACGTCGCGAAACTTCGAATTCTCGGCAAGTGTTAGTAATTGTCCATTCAGAAGGGATAGTCGAATGTTTTTTAATTTTTTCAGCAGTAGAGTTTGCAGCATCTATAGCAGTTTTTTCATTTTTGACGAATGATGACTCTGCAGAGATTTTGCTGGTAACATCGTTGTTGTATGCTTGAACCGTGAATTGCATCGACAATTCTTAGTTTATCATCAGCTGAAAGATATGATGAAAGTTTTCTTTTCAAAGGCTGCGTACCAAGTGCATGTAAATGAGAATTAATTTTATCTCTTTTTCGAGTATTGTCCACTTCTTCACACTGATAGTTAGGATCTGATTTTTTATAATCAATCTCGTCAGGTTCAATTTCGACTCCTTCTTTAACTTCTTCATGACATTGAGGAGAATTTAGGACGTGGAGGGGGAAAAAAGGTCCTTTTGTGAATAACACAAGGCGCGACAAACATAAAGCCCAATGCAGTTATGAAACTTCTGATCCCACTTTTCTGTTACCAAAAACAACTTATTCCTTATGCATGCATGGTTTTTTGATTTAGAGGATTACAGCATTCATTTGGGCGGACAATTTAATTGCTTACTGTGGACCAAAAATCCATTGAAATATAGATTTAAGTATGATTTCCTCTATCATTACCATATTTCTAATAAATAACTCACGTGAGATAAAAGCAACACATCAAATGAAAGAACTGAGAACTTATTTCTTGAAGAGCTAGTACACAAATAAAGACCCTTTTTTTAACAATTATTTTTTGGTAGTAGAATTTACTGCATAAAAGTGCGTTTCTCAACATATTATAGTACGTATATTTAAATGTAAAAAAAACTTTTCTTGTTTTTTCGCGGAGGTACCCCAGCCCGAAAAAAATCGATTTTCATTCGGCGGCCACGATAACTCCACTTTGGCTTATCCGAAACACAAAATCCAAAAATATTCCTGAAAAGCACATGCGTGGGTATCGCATGAGCCTCAATCATTAAAAAACATTAAAAAATGAAATAATAGTAGAAGTTTTTGTGTTTTTGACCATTTTTTGCAACGTAAATTGTTGGAAAAAGTTGTTAAATGTTAATGAAAAATTATGATCGAGGGTTATACGATAGCGATATATGTACCTTATCAAAATTTCCTTCAAGTGTGAGCCAAATCGACCCAGTAGATCGGCCGGAATCCTGGCCGCCAGCTTAAAAACACCGTTCCGAAAAACGCGTTTATAAATAATAAACTTTCAGCACGCTTTGAGACAAATGTTGGTTTCCATCTTATTTTTAGATGTATATAGTGGACAAAAATGAGAAAAAAAAACCTTTTGATTTTTTAAAAAATTATTTGTGTACAAGCCCCTTAAGCTGAGACCGTACGAATTGAAATGTGTGAAAACACGCAAATAATAAACAAAAGACGATCGTCAGTGCATCCAAGCGCAGTGCCGTGGCACGCCGGTGTGCCGTAGCGTATGGACCTGCTCTTCACGACATGTTAAAAAATTATTATCTCGACTTGCATTAAACCTTACAGAAATTTTCTTTCGCAGATTTGAAGTCAAATAATAGCGCTATATGTATCAGGAATTTGGTACATATCACGTGTGAAGAACACATGCGAAATCAAGATTGTTTAACAAATAGTTGATGGAAAAATGGAAAAACATTTTTAAAAAGTCAACTGTAATACTCGATTTGAAGTAAAAAGACTAGGCAACAACTTCCTGGAATATGAAAGCAATATCGCAATTGAGCTCGAAGATATTAATTTTTGAAGAAAAACATGCTTAAAAATGTAAATTGCAATAAACAAATGAAAGAAAGGAATTCCTAAAAAATACTCAAATCGGTTTTTTGTTTGATGGTCTCCTTTGGATTTCTGTATGAATTCCGAAAATCGGAGATTTCGTTGAAAATTCTTGACACAGTTGACGCGGTTTGACATAGCCAAATAAGCCTGACGTTTTCACAGTGCCTCCTATTCCGTCACACGCACTTTTCCCGAATGATGTAGCCAATAATGCCATTCTGACTCAACATTGAAATCGTCGTTACATTTGACTAAATTAGGAAAATTAAATTTGTTTTTATATTGTCCGCCACATTCAAATACTTCTCAAATTACATTCATACAATGGACGAGTACAGACGGGTAAAAAATAAACGATATGTATACATATATATTTATATCGCGAATGATAATCACTTTGTACTTAAACTCCTATATTATTAATAAATATCATTTCTATGCGTATTATAAGCTCACTTTCCACATAGACTATTTTTTCATTTAATTTGGAAAACCGAAAAACACATTTTTTCGTTCTTCAAGAAGAAAAACCCACGAGTAATGAATTTACTAATATTTTTACTTTTCCATTCATAGACTATTTATTACATCAAAATTTTCATGGCATAAGCGATGGTAATTGTAATTTTGTACGTGTTTAGATGTGAGCAGCGAACGGAAAATGAAAATACCGATGATTTTGTGAAAAATTTTATGCAGGTTCTGATAGTTTTGCTTAAGCATGATTTTCTTGCAAAAGCTCAAGCCAAATATTTCAGAGAACGAGAAATTGTCAATGAAGGAGAATTCGTTAATTGCCTCGATTTCGCCGAAAATCAAGCTTTTAAAGTACAAACTTCAATTCAATCATATTATTTCGCTAGCCCGCAAGCCACTCTTCATCCTTTCGTTATATACTACCGTAAAAACGATGAAGTCAAGCACGAAAATTTTTTAATCATTTCGGAGGATAACAAACATGATGCTCTAATGGTTCATTCATTCAATACGAAATTATTTGCTCATTTGGGGGAAGACCATCGCCAAGATAATGTGAAAAAATAATTCATTTCTCCGATGGATGTGGCGGACAATACAAAAACAAATTTAATTTTCTTAATTTACTCAAACATAACGATGATTTCAATGTTGAGGCAGAATGGCAATATTGGTTACTTCACACGGAAAAAGTGCGTGACGGAATAGGAGGCACTGTGAAACGTCAGGCTTATTTGGCTAGTTTACGTCGAATTGACGATTCACACATTCCTCCTGCAAAAGATTTGTTTGAATGGGCAAACAGTTTTTTCAAAAACATCAAGTTGGATTTCTGCACAAAAATTGATTACGAGAATCGCGAGAAACTATTGAAAATCCGGATGGATCAGGCACGAACGATTCAGAAAACTGGTCAATATCATTCTTACGTGCATGACAATAATGAAAAAAAATCTGCCCGCTGCACGGGCACATTCTCATCGCGCGCTTCGCGCGCGGCTCGCTTCGCTCGCAAGTTTGAGC